>OU383776.1:77092211-77367637 GCA_910950805.1 Acrocephalus scirpaceus scirpaceus
GCTGGCGCTGTTTGGCAAGAAATTTCAACCACTTTAGAGGCTTTGGCTGCTGAGCAGAAAGCAGCTGAAGCTGCGATTCTGGCTCTCGAGACAGGCATGCCAGCAGAATTGGCAAATATGCAAAAATCCTCTAAGGTAGCAAGATTTTTTGGCATCAATTCAGCCCTCCCGGTGAGGGGAAACGCAGTGCCTGTCTGTTCTTTCCTCCAAGACGTGGTAAACTCTGTTGAAAACCGTGCAGATAGCGCGCAGGAAGTATCTTTGTCGGTGTCCGAACGAAATGGAGGAAACCAGAAAGCACGGCAGCTGCCAGAGTCTGGGCGCGTGGTGAAAGATGAGACAGCAGGCGGGACTGAGGGCGGAACAGGGCTGGCTCAGGAGACGACACAGGGGGGCGGCGACAAAGGCGGCGACAAAGGCGGCGACAAGGGCCGTGACGAAACCAGAACCGCGCGGCTCCATCCCCACCGGAAGACAAAGCGGTGACGCAGGCACAGGCAGTTCACATGACCAAAACAAACATGGCGCCGCCCATGCCCGCTTCCGTCGTGGTGTCCTCAGCCACCGCCGCCGATCCCGGGGCTGAAAATATTCCTCTGGCCCGGCTGGAAAGTGGCTTCCACCTGTTCCCGGCTAGCCCTGGCTCGGAATACTTCTAAACTTGGTTGGCAGCAGCAGGCGGACCGGCTACCACCCCCCCGGTGGGTCAGAGCTGCACGAGAGATGTCGGTGAGGCTTGACAAAGGTAGGAAGTGAGGAGGCTACTTTGTGGCTAGATGGTTTTTATTGTCGCCTGCTCTTTGCAGGGGAGCCATGCATCTCTCTGAGCCTCTCTCGAGTAGCCAGAGGCGTGGTTACAGCTTATAAGGGGTTGGGAGAAGGGGGTGGACACAAGAGGGAAAGCCAGTCAGGGAAATGGGGATGTCACACAGACAGCGAATGGGAAACGAGGGGTGGGGGTTCCCCAGCTTGCTCCAATCTGGGACCGAGCCTCTCCGAACACTCTGGAAGGAGAGGAGAGGCTTCCCAGAGAGTGACAGGCTGAGGAGAACAAAGACAGGGGGAAGCCAAATAGGGAGAAATACAGGGGGAACTTGGGAAAAACCATTACAGAACTTATTAATATTAACAATAAATAAAAAGTAGAAAACACGCCGCTACATCTCCCCCTTTCTTTTTATAAAAGATGGCAGGGTCAGACGCAATGGTGACATTCGTCTTGGACCCAGGGATTGTGTGTTGGTGGCCACAGCTCAAAGTCCTGGTCACAGTCTTCTTCAAAGCCCTCCTCGGGGAACGGCTCATCATCGGTGTCCAGATGTTCAAGCGGGGCAGCTGTGGCACACTCAACCTGGTTCACTTGGGGGAGTGTGCTGGCATGTAAAATTAATTTTTTAACAAAACAACACGTAAAACAAGCAGCAACTGAAACACAGAAAAGTACGAATAAAACAATTAAAACTGAACGTAAAATTGATCCAGTCCACGCGGATAGCCCCCAGTTCTCAAAAAATCCATCCAGCCAGTCAGATGTCGGCTTTTGAGGACCGATGGTTCTTGAAGTCTCCAACAAATTCGCAAATTGTGGCATGGGTGTTGGCACTGCCCATGCCACCATTGGAGACTGAAGACTGGTGAGCAGCAGCAGGGATAGAAGGATGGCTGCTGTCGATGGGGCCATCGCTCTGTGTGGGTCTGGATCGGAACTAAATAGAATATGAAACCAAAACATAATTAGAAACAGGGCAAGGGGGTAAGGGGAGGACAAACTCATCCCAGGAGTTCCACCGGTGCCTTTTTCTTCTCCATGCAGCCACTGAGACCTGCGAGTATTTAGGTCTTTTTTCCCCAGAGACTACGGGATGGTATGGCTTCATCCATTTTGAGGGAACCCACCTCAGTCCCCTGGGGGGGGACACGCAAGCATATCTACGACCCCAAGTGACCAAGTCATGTGGGCCCTCGACTCCACCAGTCTCTGGGTCTCGCATGAGGACTTGAGGACGCACCTTCAGGGCCAGCTGCTCACATCCACCAAAGTGGCGAATGATTGGCTGGTTCAAAACCTCAAATGAAAAGTTTAAAAAATTGATGGTGTACAAGGCCCTGGAAAGACGGATGGGTGGCGGCTCGACCTTCAGGACCGGTTGTTGCTGGTCCAGGACCCGTTTGATGTCTCGATGGGTCCTCTCCACCACGGCTTGACCAGTCTGGGAGTGGGGGATGCCAGTTTTATGTTCCACACCCCATTGCTGCAGGTAGTCACGGAATTCCTTGGAATGGTACGCTGGCCCATTGTCTGTTTTGAGGACCTTTGGGATGCCTAAGAAGGAGAAAGCCAGCAGGAGATGCTTGATAGCATTTCTCCCCTGTGTGAGCAGAGGCAAAGACTGCGCTAGAAAAGGTGTCCACCGAGACGTGGACGTACTTCAGCCTACCAAACTGAGGCACGTGTGTCATGTCTGTCTGCCACACCTCGCAGCTGTTCAACTCTCTGGGGTTAGCCCCAGCGCTGATGGTTGGGAGAGCATGCTGCTGGCACGTGGGACAGGTCGCCACGATTGCCCTTGCCTGTTCCCGGGTGAGATGGAACCGGCGAACAAGGCTTGGGGCTTTCTGATGGAACAACTGATGGCTGATTTTCACCTGCTCAAAAAGATTCGGCAATAGGGCCATCTCCACAGGGGCAGCGAGAGCATCAGCCCTCCTGTTCCCCTCTGCGATGAACCCTGGCAAATCCGTGTGTGACCGTGTGTGCATCACATAGAAGGGTTGCTTTCGGTGGGAGATCAGCTTAACAAGCTTTGAGAGCAGTTCAAAGAGGGCAGGGTTGGACACTTCCTTCAGGACTGCATGCTCTGCTCTGGATACTACACCTGCTACATAGGCCGAATCAGTGATTAAATTGAATGGTTCAGAGAACTTTTCGAAAGCCCGGACGACTGCAGCCAACTCAGCAACTTGAGGGGAACCCTCAACAATAGCAACATCTTCTTCCCACTGCTGAGTCTGAGAGTCCTTCCAAGTCAAAACTGACTTGTGGGACCTTCCGGACGTGTCCGTAAAAACTGTCAGGGCTTCTAAAGGCCTTTTGCTCTGAACACTCTCAAGAACCAATGTGAATTGAGCATCCTGATTAAAAATTTTGTGGGCAGGCCAATGAATTGAAATTTGCCCAGTGTATGAATCCAGAGCTATTTGCAGAGCCTCATTTTCCCGCAATAGTTGTTCCAACATTGCCTTAGTAATTTGGCCCGTTTTGGTCCGAATCGGGATGTGTATGCAGTCAAAGTCACAGCCAGCCAATTCCCTCAGACAGGTTCTGGCTTTCTGAATCAAATCAGCCGCCAGTTCTTGTGGCGTGGTCATCCTTTTGGACCGCTGGTGGCTGAGGAAGATCCACTCTATAATAAGAAGAGGATCCTTCCCGCCTCGGTCCTTCCGATGTATTTTGGTGACCTCCTTGTCCCATTGAAAAATGACACCATGAAGGTGTGGCAGGTTTCCCAAGATGATAAACTGGAATGGCAGGTCAGGTGCGCACCTGTTGGCCTGCCTGGTGGACAGCCTTACCTGGACCTTTTCGAGCGCTTTCTGTGCCTCTGGGGTAAGTTCCCTCGGAGAACTCAGCTCCTCTCTGCCTTTGAACAAGTTGAAAAGCGGGTCTAGGTCTTGAGTTGTCAGACCTAGCCAGGGTCTTACCCATGTCAATGCCCCACACAGTTGATGGGCATCTGCAAGCATCCTAATTTTGGTCTTAATCGCCAATTTTTGTGGCACAATGGTCCACTTGCCAATCTCAAGGCCGAGGTACCTCCAAGGTGGCATCTGTTGAATCTTGGATTCCTGTAACTCGAACCCTGCAGCAACTAACACAGAAATCGTCTGGTCAAGCACGTGTGACAGAAGATCGTTGTTGGGAGCGCAGCTTAAAATGTCATCCATATAGTGATGGATAATCGCTTCACCTGCGACTGCACACACAGGAGACAGCAAGGAAGAGACATACCATTGGAAGATGGCTGGGCTGTTTTTAAGGCCCTGCGGCAAAACTTTCCAATGGTACCTCTTCCTTGGGACTTTTCGGTTGATGATAGGCACCGAGAACGTGAAACGGGGAGCATCGTCAGGGTGTAGGGGAATTTGGAAAAAACAATCTTTGATGTCAATAACAGCCAAATTCCAATTTTGGGGGAGCATTGCTAGGGAAGGCATCCCAGGCTGGAGAGACCCCATGTCTTCGATGACATTGTTAATTTGTCGGAGGTCGTGAAGGAGCCACCATCTGGTCTTATCAGATTTCTGAATGACAAACACTGGGGAATTCCACGGAGATGTGGTCTCCACAATGTTGCCTTTTCTCAGCTGCTCCTCTATGAGCTCGTTGAGCGCTTTTAATTTTTGTTTCGATAACGGCCACTGCTCTACCCAAACTGGAATTTCTGTTTTCCAATTCAGCTTTTGGGTAGGACGCTCTTCAGCGACCGCTGCCCGAAAATTTCGTGAGGGGTCAGGTATGTCAATTGTGACCCCCCACTGGGCCATCAGGTCTCTTCCTAGCAAGGGTTCCTTATAATCCATCACAAATGGGTGCAGAGTTGCCGATTGCCCATTTGGCCCCTTAATTTCCACAACTCTCTTGGATTGACAAGCCAATTACAACCCTCCTACACCTTGTACGTGTCCAGCCACGTTTTGCAACGCCCAGCCTGACGGCCAATCCCGTATCGGGACTATCGTCACGTCCGCGCCTGTGTCCAAAAGGCCTTTGATGTCATGGGTCTCGTCACCCACCCTCAACACACAGTCCTGCAAAGGCTTTGATGATGCTGTAATAGCTCTTACCCTCCCCACAGACGGTGTGATGTCTTTTTCCAGGCTGGGAACGGGTATCACTTGAGCTATTACTTGACCCTTGGGCAGAAAGACTGGAGGGTGTGTGCAGTGCAGCCATACAATGAAGTGCTCGGGGTCTGAGTCGAATGTCCCCGGAGCAACTTCAATCTCCCTGGGAGTGTACTTACAATCTCCCATCACGACATACTTTGCCCCGATCTCTTTCCAGGTACCCTGCTCACCAGGGTCGACCCTGAAAAAATGCCAATTGGTGTCCCTGAGGTGGAGTGGCTCCATCAGCTGAAGCCTGAAGGGCTGATATCTGGAGGTAGTTGTTAAAGTTGCGTCCGCTAGTGATGCCTCAGGGTTTGGGGTTTCAGTGTCTTGTTCTAGTGGGTAGGCTGCTTGATAGTCAGTGGTGCTGGGCCTTGAGCACAGGGTGGTAGGGGCAGGGTAGTTTGGGTTTCTGCACAGGATTCACCTCTTCAAGGACACTCTCTCCGAGCCCCGAGCCCCAAAGATAAACAACGTAGAAGGATGGAACACCGTCATTTGGAACTGTTGATTGGACAACGAATGGGGCATATGCAAATGGACTGAAACCAAGAAAAAGGGGGGGATTTTGTAACCCGCTCTCCTTTTTGCCGGCATACAGGGAGCGACCCAGGCAGCCACTGCTGTGGCTGCCGGGGCTGGCCTTGAAGGCCTAAAATAAAGTTCACTTCAACCTTACCCTGACTGGCCTCTGCCTCTGCCTCAGTTTCAGGCATCAGTTTTGGCGAGCCAGGTAGGAGGGTTTGAGGCTGCTGGGAACCCTTGCGGACCGAAGCACTTTTCATCTTATCAGCGGAGGTCCTGAGGCGCCGGCACCAGAGCCCTTGAGACAGAGGCGTGAGTGATTGGGCAAAGGGGCGTCTTGTTTAGCGTCTGGGTTTGTTGTTGAGATCTTTGTAAGGCGTGATTTTGTTGCGAACCTAGGCAGGGCTTTTGGAGTCTCTAGCCTGACCCGGGGGAAGGGCTACCTCCCTATCAGGGTGCTGAGTGTCCTGAAGCCGAAGTGCGGCGCAGGTGATAACTATCTGGGCTGTAGTTTTGAAAGTCCCGAGTTCTAATCCCAGGTCGGGTTTGAGTGCTTTTGTTTATGGGATATCGGAATGGGCTGTGTATATTCTAGCGAAGGTGGTAGCAAAGCAATCCCCAGGGACAGCCCTCTCGGGCTAGTACTGAGAAACTGGACGAGGTTGGTGGGGGAAGAGTCCCTGCTTGTAAGACCCAAACTGATCAGGCTTTCGGAGACATTGTGGCCAGCATATACATTAGACAATGGAGAGGTGTGGCCTCGACTCGGGAGTTTAGATAAAAGCCTGATATCTAGTTTAATGTCGTGTTTGCGTGGGGATAGGTGCTTTGAGGAATTACAGTATGCCCGCTTGTTTCTGGCCCTGGCTCGCGAACAGGCTCGGGATAGCAAAAAGGAAAATATTATGGTTGTACGAAAGAAAAGAGAAAAGCCGTTTCTCTGCAGCGTGTGTAGTCAAGACCAGCCAGAGGACCTAGTGGCCCCTGCGCTGAGAGCTGGGTCCGGCTACGGTGCAGCCGCTCCCCTGCCCCCACCACCCTACTTGCAGCCACGGGGCCGGCCCGGGCCTCGGGCAGTGAAAAGGGAGGAGGAGGGGTTTCGACAGCGCCGGACACCGTCTCCGTCCCCATCCACTTCACCCCCCCGAAGGGTGGGAAAAGGGGGGAGGGGAAGCCAGCAGCAGCAGCTTCTGGCCCCATCCTGAAAAAGGGGGGGTAGGGCCAGAGAATCTCGCAGAGAGGGCGCAGACTGTACGAGCCGTGGGGGGAGGGATCCCTCCCCCGATCTCGGGCCCGTCCGTTGCCACAGCAACCCCGAAGGCCAAGGAGCTGTCTCGGGGGATGATATCATCAAAGGCAGACGGGCAGCAGGAACAGCCAGACGCAGGTCTTACAGTTTATCCGGGAGTAGAGCTAAGCTGCTAGTTACAACAGAATCTGAGAGCTCTCGCTCAGACAGCTCTGAGGACGAAGAAAGTGAGGAAATAGACAAAATTACAAATGGGCGCAGGAGGGGAAGAATTGCGAGGAGGGCTATCAGAGAACGGAGCCCAATTGCCCGTCGTACTAGGAAAGGGAAAAAGGAAAGGGAGCCAGTTCTTCAAGCTCCATTAAGACAAGCAGTTGGTAATCAAGGGCCAGTGTATGTGAAGGTTCTGTACTCCCTCATAGAGTTAGAACAGTGGAAATCTACAGTGGGGAAGTACAAAGAGAACCCAGACAAGGTAGCCCAATTAGTGGAGAGGGCTATTAATTCCCAAAATCCTGATTGGGCTGACTTAAATTCCATGCTAGATACATTACTTGATCCCACAGAAAGACGAATGGTCAATAAAGCTATCACTACTTTTGTTGAACGGGGCATAGCCAGTGGAATGCTTCAAGGCACTGTCACTCAGATCTTCCCCCAAGAAAACCCAGAGTGGGATCCGAATACTCCCGGGGAGTTAGCGAGATTAAAACAATATCAAAACCTCGTGGTGTATGGATTGAGGCATGGTGTCCCTAAGGCTATAAACTGGTCAAAACTTTACGAAGTTAGGCAAAATTATGATGAGTCGCCTACTGATTTTTTAAACCAATTAAGAGAAACTGCTATCAAATACACAGATCTAGATCCTGAGTCAGGTGATGGTAAAGCACATCTGGTTCTGCTGTTTATGGGCCAAGCTTCGAATGATATAAGAAGGAAACTGCAGAAGATGGAGGGGGTCCGAGATATGGATAAATTGTTAGAGGTGGCTTGGAAGGTGTTTCGGGATAGAGGTCCGACGGAAAGGGGCAAGTCCCAACCTGTTAAGAAGGCAGCACAGGAAGGGTCATTTAGGAAGACTTCCCCTACGGAGAAGGACCGGTGTACCCTCTGTAAGAATTTAGGGCACTGGAGAAGAACGTGCCCACTGTTGAAAGAAAAATCCTCGGTTCCCCAGCTCCCAGTGGTACGGACCTCGGGCGGTTCAGGGTCCGATTGATGCGGACCGAGGGCTACCCCCCCAGCAGAGCCCTCGGTTATAGCTAAGCTGGGGAAAGAAGATATAGAATTTTTGGTGGATACAGGAGCGGCTTACTCTGTGTTGAATACTTTGGAAGGGAAACTGAGTCACGATACCGTACATGTTGTTGGGGCAACCGGGGTAAGTGAAACTCGACCTTTCTTTCAGCCCTTGGACTTCAAATTAGGGAAGCATTGGGTGACTCATCAATTCCTTTATATGCCCAACTCCCCCAAACCATTGCTGGGCAGGGACTTATTAGAAAGATTGGAGGCAGAGATTAAATTCAGGAGGGGGAAGGGTGTACAAATCATAATCCCTGAATCTAAATTTGTCCAAGTCGCTGCACTCTTTGTACAGGAAAAACACGATGAAATCCCCGCTGAAGTCGAGAATGTAGTAAACCCAATAGTGTGGGCTGGTGATGTCCCGGGAAGATCTAAACGAGCAGAACCGGTGAGGGTTACACTCAAACCAGGAGCTACACCAGTAAGACAAAAACAATATCCCTTAAAATTGGAAAGCGTATAGGACTAGTGCCTATTATTGAAAATTTCCTACAACATGGTCTGTTGATGCCATGTGAATCCAAATTTAACACCCCTATTTTAGCTATTAAGAAAGCTGATGGTAAACGCTACCGGTTAGTGCAAGACCTAAGGGCCATTAATGGAATCACTGAGGACATACACTCGGTGGTAGCTAATCCTTACACCCTTTTGACCACACTAACAGACGAATTGGGGTGGTTTACTGTAGTAGATCTAAAGGATGCCTTTTTTTGCATTCCCGTACACAAAGATAGCCAAGAGCTTTTTGCTTTCGAGTGGGAAAACCCTACAACAGGGAGGAAAAGCCAACTCACTTGGACGGTTTTACCGCAAGGGTTCAAAAACAGCGCAACTCTCTTTGGGAATCAGCTGGCAAAGGAACTGGAGGACTGGAGAAGACTAGAGCCGGAAGCAGTTCTTCAATATGTTGATGACATCCTGATTGCAGCTGGATCCAGGGAGGATTGTGTACGATTTACTGTGAGTTTGCTAAACTTTTTGGGATCTAGCGGATATAAGGTTTCGAAAGACAAAATGCAGATTGCTAAAGAAGAAGTGGTCTACTTGGGACTGGAGATCTTCCGCGCACACCGACGGCTTAGTAAGGAACGGAAGGAGGCCATCTGTCGGCTCCCTGAGCCCCACACTGTAAGAGAAATGCAAGCCTTCCTGGGAATGGTGGGCTGGTGTCGATTATGGATAGCTAATTATGGATTATTGGTAAAACCCCTGTATGGAGCCTTAAAAGCAGCTGAGAGAGGGATTACTGAGTGGACTGAAACGTCCAGAGCAGCTTTTAAACAGTTGAAGCGTTCTCTCATGTCAGCTCCTGCACTGGGATTGCCAAACTTAACTAAACCTTTTGAACTCTTTACACATGAAAGGCTGAATATGGCCCTGGGGGTACTGGCACAGTGCCTCGGGGATCAACGGAGGGCTGTGGCTTACTTTTCCAAACAGCTGGACAATGTAGCCCAAGGCTGGCCAGGGTGCCTGAAGGCTGTGGCAGCTACAGTTATCCTGATCCAAGAAGCCCGAAAGCTTACCCTTGGGCAACACATGGTGGTGTACGTACCCCATGCTGTAGCCGCTGTGCTTGAGCAGAAGGGGGAACATTGGTTATCGGGTAATCGGATGCTTAAGTATCAAGCGCTATTGCTGGAGCAGGATGACGTTACCTTGAAAACAACTTCTGTCGTTAACCCAGCCATGTTCTTGTCATCCACCTTAATTGATGGAGTGCCTGAACACGACTGCTTGCAAACAATTGAGGAAGTCCATTCTAGTCGACCAGATCTAAAGGACAGGCCTCTGGAAGATCCAGATTGGGAACTTTTCACGGATGGCAGCAGCTTTATGAAGAGTGGTAAAAGGATGACTGGCTATGCCGTGACCACGCTGGACAAAGTGGTTGAGGCCAGGGCCCTGCCAGCAGATGTGTCATCGCAGAAGGCTGAATTGATCGCCTTGACGAGGGCCTTAGACCTGAGTAAAGGGATGAAGGTAAATATATGGACCGATTCTAAGTATGCATTTAGTGTCGTCCATGCCCACGGAGCCATTTGGAAGGAGAGAGGGCTTCTGAACACTCAAGGCCACCAAATTAAACACGCTGAACAAATACTCGCTCTCTTAGAAAGCATCCAGAAACCCAAAGAAGTGGCTATTATGCACTGCAAAGGCCACCAAAAAGGAAAAACCGTTCCAGAATTGGGAAATCTTTTTGCTGATAAAGCAGCTAAGGGAATCGCAGAAAAGGGCATCCTAGCAGTAATTCCATCAAAAGAGATTGATTTGTCTGAGTTCACCCCAAAATATGATCAAGCAGATCATAAGTTAATTAAGATCCTTAAGGCTGAAATCACAGAGAGCGGATGGGCTGTTACGCCCGCAAATCAGGTTGTGGTACCACCCCTGATCTTGCGAGAGTTAGCCCAGAGAGAGCATGAGAACACGCATTTTGGGGCTGAAAATCTCTTGAAACATTTAAAAAAGGTAATGGTAGGTAAAGGAATGGCTGACATCGCACAATCGGTAGTAAGTAAATGTGAAGTGTGCTGTAAGAATAATCCTGATACGAGAAAAAGAGTAGTGTTGGGAGTAACAAAGGCAGGGGATCTCCCGGGAGATTATTGGCAAATAGATTTTGCAGAGTTACCGCGCAGAGAGGGATACCGGTATCTCCTGATATTGGTTGATACTTTCAGTGGATGGCCGGAAGCTTACCCCTGTCGTACCAACACAGCTAAAGAAGTGATAAAAGTCCTCCTTAACCATATAATTCCGAGGTTTGGGGTTCCCTTGGGAATGTCATCAGATAGGGGGCCACACTTTGTCGCAATGGTAATTAAAGAAATCAGCCAAATTTTGGGGATCACTTGGGACTTGCACACATCGTATAGGCCCCAAGCAAGTGGTAAGGTGGAACGCATGAATGGGACTCTTAAAATACAAATTAGTAAAATTTGTCAAGAGACATCTATGACATGGGTTCAAGCATTGCCTATAGCTCTGCTGAGAGTTCGTATTCAACCCAGGCGAAGGGATAACATTAGTCCCTATGAAATATTGTATGGGAGGCCCTATCAGATTCCACATATTCCTGGAGAAGTCCATATGAGGGGAAAACTTGATTTACAAAAGTATTTAATGGCTTTAAGTTCTACCTTGCAGAGGCTTCAAACCCACATCGTGTCATCGAGACCCATGGGATTGGATACGCCTGTACATCCGTTCCAACCTGGAGACTGGGTCTATGTTAAGTGGTGGGACAGTGATCCTTTGCGAGCCAGGTGGAATGGACCATTTCAAGTACTGTTGACGACTTTCACCGCAGTCAAGGTTGCTGGTAAAGGACCATGGATTCACTACTCCAGAGTCAAGAAAGCTTCTGCCCCCAATGATAGTAAACCTTAAAAACAGCTCTCTTTTCGTATTTGTAAGCATTGTCATTGTATCTAGGTAGAGACTCGACAAGGTAGAGGCCTTGTCAAGCCTCTAAAAGGGGGGAACTGATGCCTCAGGGTTTGGGGTTTCAGTGTCTTGTTCTAGTGGGTAGGCTGCTTGATAGTGGTGCTGGGCCTTGAGCACAGGGTGATAGGGGCAGGGTAGTTTGGGTTTCTGCACAGGATTCACCTCTTCAAGGACACTCTCTCCGAGCCCCGAGCCCCAAAGATAAACAACGTAGAAGGATGGAACACCGTCATTTGGAACTGTTGATTGGACAACGAATGGGGCATATGCAAATGGACTGAAACCTAGAAAAGGGGGGGGATTTTGTAACCCGCTCTCCTTTTTGCCGGCATACAGGGAGCAACCCAGGCAGCCACTGCTGTGGCTGCCGGGGCTGGCCTTGAAGGCCTAAAATAAAGTTCACTTCAACCTTACCCTGACTGGCCTCTGCCTCTGCCTCAGTTTCAGGCATCATCTTCGTGTCAGTTAGCACCTCAAAATCCCAGTGTTAGCACCACAAAGTCCTTGTATAACCATCCCCAAATCTCAGTGCCAGCAGCCACAGCTTGGAAAAGCCTCCTGAGATCCCCAGAGTCCAACCACTCCCAGCACTGCCAAGGCTACCGCTGACCCATGCCCCAAGTGTCACATCCACATGTATTTTAAATCCCTCCAGAGATGGGGAATCCACCCCTGCCCTGGGCAGCTGTGCCAGGGCTAGACAACCCTTTTGCTGAAGAAATTTTTCTTAATATCCATTCTAAAGCTCTGTCCTCTTCCAGGGAACCAGGACCTGGATGCTGATGTTGAATATCAAGCTGTGAAAGGAAGAGGTTTTTGGAAGTGAATTAATACATAGGGGATGAGGAAAACCCCATTATTAACCCTTAAAAGCCTCCTCCACCCAGCCCCTGGTGCCAAATGAAGGAGGTGAAGCTGCTTTTTGTGGGGTGGCTTGTGTAGGAAGCTGAACTTGAGCTTAAATTGGCAGAGGTTGAGTTTAGATGGGATATTGGAAAGAAATTCCTGCCTGTGAGGGTGGGGAGGCCCTGGCACAGGGTGCCCAGAGAAGCTGTGGCTGCCTCATCCCTGGAATTGTCTAAGGCCAGGTTGGATGGGGCTTGGATCAACCTGGGCTAGTGGAAGATGTCCAGAATTTGGAACTGGATGGAATTTACAGCCATTCCCAACCCAAACAATCCTGGGATTCTATCTGGGAGCAGATCCTGGTACCCAGGCAAAGTTGAGTCACATTTTCACAACTGTTTGCCAAGGAAGCAAATTGCACATGACAAGGATTCGGTTCCAGTTTATAACTGAGGGGGGAAAAAAAGACAAAATAAACACCTCCTGAAAGAGAAGGGTTCACTTCAAATCTGGGAAACTCCAAACTGAGCAGCTTGATGAGCGATGGCTTCCCAGTGTCTAAAATCCCAACGCTGAACTCTCCAGGAGTAGATTTGACCATGAAGGATGGAGGAATCGCTAATCCCCACTCATCCCACATCCTCTCCCAGTTGAAGGCCCAGCCTGGGAGTGTTGTCTCATTTGTTATTAATAACATCCATGGTGTGCACTCAAGCTGAGCCTCATTCCATGTGTCCAGTCTTTGGGCATTGTGTGCCATGGCCCATCTGGGCCTCGTTTGAAGCCCCTCGCAGTCGCAGGGGTCCATGTGCAACTGATAAAGGCCAATTTGGGGTGGCTGCGAGGGGGGGGCACCTCTCTCCAGGACATTTCAATAAGGATGCCCTACATGTTTTGGAAGTGCTAAACCCTAGGGAAATTACTTCATCCAAAGCTGCTCCAGACCCCAGTAATGAAGGCTGTGATGTAGCCAGTGTTCACCCATGTTGACTTCACAGTACTGGAATTAATCCATGTGCATTGCAGCTCGGTGAAATCACTTCCAGCCCATAGCAGCTCTGGGGCTGACTTCATCCTTGCAGCCCCAGATGCAGATCCTCAGAGTCGGGGAAATCAGGGAGAGGATGGAAAGGCTGCTCCCCGTGCCCGCCAACAGCTTTGTGGGGATGTCAAATTGTCCTGGGACAATTTGATTTGGATCTCCCAGCTCCATGAGGCTTCTCAGTGCTCTGCTTATCTGCTCCCATGGCTATGCTTCCTGCAGGGCTGAAGACGGGGATTTGATGCTCTCTCCATGATATTATTCCATTCTAACCCCTAATCCCAGTAATCTCACTCTGACCGTGGCTTGTCTGATGCTATCGGCCATGCTCAGAGCTTCCTTGGGAAGGGGGTGTGCAAGCATGGGGCTTTCCTCACTGCCATAAACTCCACTGCCCTCATCTTGGAAATCTTTGTGTCCTTTAAAGATGGACACTGGGTATTTTTGTGCTGTTTCAACCACAGAAATTCAAGTGATGGGGTGTCCTGGCTGTGAGTGCCCTCCTGGGAGCTCAATCCAGCTCTAGGCTGTGGGCTCAGAGGAGCTAAGGAAAACACAGATCCCTCCAGGTCTGCACATGCAATCCACTGCCCAGCCCTGTTCCCCTTCCTTTTCCTTAATCCCTATTTTTAATTGCCATTTTCTCAGTAAAAAATGCAGCTGCCTTTTCCTGGGCAGTGCTCACTTCCTTATCTACGTGAGAATAAGGAGCTCCTGCAATGTGAGCACCACCCCAAACCCTGAGTTTGGTGCTGTTCCATCAATCCCATGAAGCTGAAATCCCATGGGGATGGATCCTGCCTGTCCAAGCTCTCCCTTGCTCCGTGCCTGCTGCTGGAGGCTGGAGGGGGATGCTCTGGGGACCACCAGCAACTCCCACAGCAGGAGAGTCCTCAAATCAGACAGATCTGGTGCTCCGCTCAAGTCTCTGCAGCACAGGGAAATTAGGGGGAATTCATGGGTACTCAGCTTTCTGAGGAACTTCCTGGGCTGTTTAAAATCTCTGTGGCAGCAGGATTTTGAAATATCTCTGAGGGTAATTCCTTAGGTAAGGGAGAGGGCTCTGGACACTGCTGTGGGCATTCCAGGATGCCCCTTGGAATACTACAGGGTGTAGGGAAAGTGCAAAATGTGAGTATCCAAAAGGATTTATCAGTCATTGTATTTTT
This sequence comes from Acrocephalus scirpaceus scirpaceus, assembly GCA_910950805.1. Taxonomy (NCBI): domain Eukaryota; kingdom Metazoa; phylum Chordata; class Aves; order Passeriformes; family Sylviidae; genus Acrocephalus; species Acrocephalus scirpaceus. Next base: position 77,106,700 of record OU383776.1, read on the forward strand.
GCCGGGCTGTTTGCTATCTTACCTAACCCCTGTCATGTAATTTAATTACATTTGTTTTATTTCTTTCTTAAAAAAAAATGCATCTGGGACTGGTAAATTTAATTAAAAAGAAACACTGTTAAGCAGCCTGATACAGCCATAATTTGATTTAAAGTACTGGATGATACCAACATTATAAATGTAAAGTGATATGGCTTTTTTTGGAAAAAAAACCAAAAAAGGACCTAAGTGAATTTAAAATCCTTCTTCATTTGAGCCAGGGTTAATTGTGAAGTCTTTCCTCCTCCTGTTTTGTGGCTGTAGGGCTTTTCCAAGTAGGGGAAGAAATATTCCTCCTCAAAGTATTGCTGGATCATTTGTGCTCTACAACCAACCCAGGTTTCCGTACCTTTGTTCATGGAATGCAAAATCCTGAGTACCCCAAAATCAGCGCCAGAGCTCCCATGGATTTCAAAGGTACCTGGACATTAGGGATTATTTAGATTTGTTTGTGGAAAAATTTCCTTGATTTCAGGGAATCTTCCACCCAGCATGAGTCAGAGAGATAGAAGTTGCCATCAGAACATGTTTATTGTAAACATATTATGTTTGATCCAGTGGGATATAACACAATATTCCATTGGATTGATGCTTTTCCTGATTGAAATCCAAGCAAGTCCATCTCCTCCATTCAGCAGGGGCGGCGCTGGATCTGGTGGATGCCTCGCTCACTCTGGATCCCACTCCGTAAAACCGGGATACCCTATGCTGCCCCTACCAAATCCTTCCCAAATCTCCTTGCTGGGGTCGAGCTGGGCTCTGCCCAGGGATTCACACCCAGAGAGAGAGAAAATCCCGAGGGAGGCTGGAAACTGCCCTAGATCCATGGCAGTGCTGAGGGCCCAGGGCCAGGATGCTCCGCTGGCTCCGCTGAGGATGGAGCTGGCATTGGGGCTGGGATTGGGGCTGGGGCTGGATGGCACCAACCTCCCTCCCACCAGTGCTGCAAAGCCATTTCCTAATTCAACACAAAATAAAAAGGCTTTTTCCTGTAGCAAAATGATTTTGTAGGAGCTGCTAAGTTTAAGTTTTCCCTGAATTATTTGCAGAAATATCCCAGACAAGCCAGGAGGTGGCTGGATGGGGGGAACCCCAAATTTCCATCCCTGAGCTCGGGGAATCCCCACCCATAGTGGTGCAAAATCCCTGGGATAGGTTTTGCCAGCCAGAGATGAAGAAATCTCCAGGTGCTGGGGTTGTGCCAGTGCAAATTTGGCACAAATCAAAGCCAGAACTGAACCAAAAAAATGACAAATAATGAACAATAGGATGGATGCCTCGGGAAGACTGACCTGAAACAGACTGGACAGAGCTAGAGAATAAAGCAGGGATTTATTGAAAGTCCTCCAGGATCCACCTTGGGCAAGACAGGAACCTGACCGAGGCTACACCGAGAGTAAACTAAGAATGGTCACAAAATGGCTGACCAGTCACGAGATCTTACATTTTTATAAGTTTTGGTGCATTTGCATATTGGGGTTTAATTGTCCAATTAAAGCTTCAGGTTGTGAGGTCTCATCCTTCTTGTTCCTCCCTTCAATCCTGTCCTAGGTTACAATGTAAAATTGTGCCCGAGGTATGTATTCTATCCCCGTGAGCGTTTGAAACCAGGTGGGGCAGTGTTTTCCTTATCTTCTGTTAATGAGCCTAACAATGCCTTGCCACATGACTCATAGATAACTTCCTCTGGGAGTTATCTCTGTTTAATGGGCCATCAAGGACCTACTGCATGACTCATAGAATGAGATCATCCCATTGTGAGATGCTCCGCCCAGGGGGAGGAGCCAAGCATTCCCACCTGGATAAATCCAGGGTTTGGGACAGCACAGGCAGCTTTATCCACTAGACTCCCAGAGGAGACAAGAGCTGCCAGATGTTTCTACAGGAATCACTGCTTTGACAAGACCATCTCATCTGGACTGCCACTACCACCCTAACTAACAGGGTGTCAGGTTGTATTCTGACTCTGTCAGTGGTTTTTTTTTTGTACTATTACTTTTATTTTATTTTACTTTTCTTTTATTTTCTTTTCATCTTATTAAATTGTGTTTCTGACTTGGAGTCCTTGGCTGGTTTTGCTTTCAAACCAGCGCATATTTTTGGTGCCCAATGTGGGGCACGAGGTACTGAGAAAAGTCAGAATTACAATTTTGGAAAAAAGACACCTGTTCACTATGATGCTCAGCATGTTTACATGTGTCTTGTACCTAGCTCTCTATATCTTTCCACACATGGGGCAGTATCTACAGATCTTAATGCTCCTATGTAAACCAGGGTATGGCACTAAAATTGCTTTATTGGTCTATTATGTCTATTGCATGATAACCTTCGAGGCAATGAGCACAATTAGGAATATGTACTCAATTTTGTTGTCTTGTCCCGGTCTAGGATGTTTTGTTTGGGGTCTCAACAATCTCACCCAGCCACAGTGGGAAGGGATAAAGAATGATTTTTTCCCGTCTTTCAGGCCTGATACAGCAGTTTTTGAAAATATTGAGTTCTCTCTGGATACCAAGGACAGCATAATGTTGTTGTTAGTACTGCTTTGTCTTCTCTGCACAGCCTGCACCATGCGTAAAGTGCAGCGTCTTCTTGAGGCAGAAGAGAAAAGAACCAAATGCACAGCAACAGCCTTCGTGTCTACACAGATTGTCACAGAGGAGAAAAGAACCAAAAGCCAGGCAACAGTGTTCGAGTCTACGCAGACTGTCACAGAAGAAACAGAAGCCAAAAGCAAGACAACAGTGTCCGCATCTACGCAGACTGTAACGGACGCATCCGGGGCTTCCCAAAAGTCGGTGATGACTTGGAGAAATCCTCAGACTCAGCATTGGGAAGCTGATGTTGAGTTTGTGGAGGGATCCCCCCAAGTGGCTGAACTAGCTGCTGTGGTAAGAGCCTTTGAGAAGTTCTCGGAACCAATTAATTTGGTAACAGACTCTGCTTACGTGGCGGGGGTAGTGTCCAGAGCGGAGCAGGCTGTGCTCAAAGAAATTGACAATGAACATCTCTTCAGATTGCTTTCAAAGATAATTTATTTAGTTTCTCATTGAGAACATCCGTTCTATATGATGCATGTAAGATCACACACTGATTTGCCAGGTGAAATTGCAGAGGGGAATCGTCAGGCAGATTCCCTTGCTGCACCAGTTGAAAAAGCACGTCTCCTTGATATCTTCCAACAGGCAAAGTTGAGTCACCAACAATACCATCAGAATGTGCCAGGCCTGATCCGTCAGTTCCAGCTAATACGGAGTCAGGCTCGAGCCATTGTGGCCACCTGTCCCAACTGCCAGGTCCAAGCCATGCCATCGATGGGTATGGGAGTTAACCCCTGGGGCCTTGGCAGTTGTGAGGTGTGGCAGACAGACATCCCACACATTCCTAGTTTTGGACGCCTCAAATATGTTCATGTAAGCATTGACACACATTCAGGTGCAGTGTATGCCTCTGCCCATGCAGGAGAAAAGACTGACCATGCCAAGAAACACCTAGTGCAAGCTTTTTCAGTGTTGGGGATTCCAAAAGAAATCAAAACTGATAACGGCCCAGCGTACGCATCCAAGGAGTTCCTGGAATTTGTCCAGCAGTGGGGAGTGGAACATAAAACTGGCATCCCTCACTCCCCCACAGGTCAAGCTGTGGTTGAGCGAGCACATCAGACACTCAAACAGGTCTTGGCTAAACAGAGCAGTACAACTGTGTGGATGTCTCCACATGAGAAACTCTGCAAAGCCATGTTTACCATCAATTTTCTGAACTGTTCTTTTGAAAACAGACCAGTGGTACCACCAGTGGTACATCATTTTAACAGTGGCAATCAGTTCAAATTGTCTCAGCATCCACCGGTTATGATTACGAATCCAGAAATTTTGGAAACCAAGGGTCCCTATGAGATTGTGACCTGGGGTCGTGGCTATGCATGCGTGGCCACTCCCTCAGGCCCTCGGTGGATTCCCCAGAGATGGGTGAAACCTTTTGTCCCCAAAAATCCAGCTCCAGCAGAAGGGGATAAGAGGCAAGTAGCCGTTGCCTCCAAAAGAAGACGCCGCCAGATGGAGGAAAAAGAATCTTCCTAGGTGTGGACTCCTTCCAGCAGAAACAGAAACTTTTAACAAGTTTTTAAAATGTTTGTTTTTCTTTTTAGAGAAAACCTACCTCCCGCTCAACCCTGTGATGAACCCCATACAAGTTGTCATCTTGTTAATGCTGAACAGTCTGGCAGCTGCATGGATCGTCCCTCAGCCACGTCAAAACGTCTGGGTGACCCTGGCACAGACACTTCAGCAGGAAAACATATGTTTGTCCACTGTATCAACAGATAATCCTATGTCCACCTGTCTGGTAGGAATACCATTACAGGCTGGAGAATTTCCAGCAGGTTTAGACACACATAGGTCTAATGAAATTCCAGAGCCAACCATCTTCTGACCATACAAGGGTCATCAGCAGAAAGCTGCAATGATCGTGAACCCCTTAGAGGAGTGGTTGCCAAGTTTGCCCAAGGTATATCAGGAACCCCAAGAATTAGAGTTATTGGGTTCCTCCCCTACATCATACTGCATACATTTTTCTGTCTACCCAAAACCTCCTAGCATCAACGAGTACCACAATATAAAACAATATCATGGGGAGTTTTCTGCAAGAAGATGGTGTCATCATATAAGCCATATTGAGGCAGACAACCCATCTCACTCAAGACCCAGAAGCCTCCCTAAGGGATTGTTCTTGATTTGTGGGGATCGGGCATGGGCAGGAATTCCGTCTCAGCTTTTAGGAGGGCCATGTACCATAGGGGGGTTGTCTGTTTTGACACCCAACCAAACTTTAATTGGTGAATGGACTCACAAAAACAAATCGGCAAACAAAATTCAAAAGAGGAGTGCTGACCAATTAGACCCAACTTGTAATTCAGAAATTTTTCATTGGGCCAAGTCAAAAAGAGTTGCTGTGTCCCTGTTCCTTCCGTGGGTCACAGCAGCCAAAGCTCTAGGTGAATTGGGCCATCTAGAGTGCTGGGTGGTCAAACAGGCAAATTTGACATCCACTGCCATCAGCTCTCTCCTAGAAGATGAGGAAATTACCAGACAGGCCACTCTCCAGAACCGTGCTGCTATAGATTATGTCTTGTTACTTCATGGACATGAATGCCAGGTATTGAAGGACTATGTTGCCTAAACTTGACCTCAAAAGCTCCAAACATCCATGCTGCCCTTCGAAGCATGAACAGCTTGATCGGACAAGTGAAGCAAGAATCTGAGGATTGGATCAAAGAACTGTTCAAAGGCTGGGGACTTACAGGGTGGTGGACTTCTATAGTTAAAAAAAATTTGTTATTTCTTGTTATTTTTTCCTTGTAACAATAGCGTTCGGGATCTTACGCTGTTTGATTTTCAAGGCTATCAATAGTCTCATACCTTCTACCTCAGAAGTCAACCACATAGAGTTGGCAAACCTAAAACAGGCTGACTCCCCCACCAATTGTAATTGGTGGGAAAACCCACATTCCGTGTAACCTAATGTTCTTCTCCTAATTTTCTTAAACAAAAAAGGGGAAATGTTGTATTCCTCTGGGGAATGGTTTTTCCCCTCAGAGACCCCCTGAAGCCTGTGCCATGTAGTTGGACCCTTCCTCCCTATCTTTCCTACTCCTGACCCTCTTGGCTCAGGGCCAATATCTTTCCTCAGCCAAAAACTAGATAAAGCCCTGTCTCTTCCGTGTTCTCTCTCTCTCCTGGAACACCGCTTCGAGAATAAAGCCTTGGACTGAAGCTAGGGGTGAGAGCCACTCTTTTGAAATCTTTTATTCTGTCTCTTTGAGATATATCTCCCTAAAGCCCCTGGGGAACTGAGCTAGCAAGAGCCTGGGGGGTGGGCAGAGGGAGTATATTTCAGTAAAGAATTCCGGGCTGTAGCCTTTTGCAGTTTCCAAGATGCGACAGCAGCAGAAACAGAGCCCTAAACCAATTAAAGGCAATTTAATTTCGGAGGCTTCTCTCAGAGGGAAGAGATCTGGTGAAGATTTGGGATGCAGGGAGATATCCCAGCCCCAGCACCTGCGAGGTTATTGCTCCCAGAGCCGGAGCCAGGATTTGATGCAGATGTGCCCCGGAATCCACTCCCTGCTCCAGCTGCATATCCTAAAGATGGGTGCTCATGTCGTGTTCTTCCTTAATTATTAGGGAATTTGAGGATTTTAATTGCGCTGGCAGATATTTTGGAAAGGTTTGGGTTTAGGGCTGAGGAGTCCTGCTGTGCTGAGCTGGGAATTTGTGCCATGTATGGTCCATGGGAGAACAGGGAATACACTCCAGTGGAAAATAATCCTATAGAAATCCTATAAAAGGTTAATTTAAAGGACAGAACAGAGGAATAACGTGAGTCTCTGGGTTTGCTCCATTCACAGGTGCTGGGGAGTCTTCTCAGCATAATCCACAGTGCCAGACTTGTGTTCCCCAGGACCAGCAGCCTGGAAAACCTTTCCTCCCTCATGTGTTCCCTCTCTTCCCTGATTTTCTGTTGATTGAAACACACCCAAAGATAAGAAACTCCCATTCCCAGCCTCTGCTTGGCATTTGCATTCTGGGCTTTGCCTTCCCCACATCCAGAGCTGCTTAAGGGATTTACTGCTCATCCCCCTCCTTCAGGAACATTCCCTGAACCTAAACACTCTTCAGCTGGGATATTGTCCCATTCTCTTAGAATTCTTCTGGCTGAACAACTCCCACGGGGAATCATCTCTGCCTTAAGTCTTTATTTTTCTCCCTTGCAGGGACGCCTTTCCCTGGTGAGCACTTCCAGCCCAGTTCTTTGCATCCAGAGAACTCCCCAACAAATTGCTTCCACACTCCAGCCTGACTCCAAGCCTGGTGCAATCCAAGGGTTAACCAAATGAAATGTTTAAGGAGTCATGAAATGACTGTTTCCACTTCCCATCTGGCTTTTATCAATTTTCAGTCGCTTTCCGAAGTGCAGCGACACAATCAAAACCCCCGATCTCCCGAGGCAGATAATTCAATTTGGGAAATGAATTTCTTATGTACCCAGGAGTAAATACATTCCTGGCCAGGGAGATATGGACTGCTGTCAATGGGATAATGAGGTCCAGGGGAGCGGCCGTGGCCCCCCCAGAGTCCTTTGGGGTGAGTGGGAGCAGTGGGATGAGAGTGAGAAGGTGCCAGAGGGATGAGACAGCTCAAGGGCCAAGTGTGGAGCATCAGCCATGTCATGGACGTGAAGAGGGGATGGATTTTATTTTCTGGATGTGGCACTCAGGGCTCTGGGCTGATTGGGGGTTGGACTCAGTCTTGGAGGTCTTTTCCAGCCTCAGTGGTTCTGGGATTCTGGGATCTCCTCAACCTCCAGGTGAGTGCTGGCCTCTTCTCCCAGGTAACATTAAGGACAGGAGGAAACGCCTCAAGTTGCCCCAGGGGAGGTTTAGTTGGATATGAGGGAAAATTTCTCCACCCAAAGGATTGTCCTGCCCTGGCACAGGCTCCCAGGGCAGTGGTGGTGTCACCAGCTGTCCCCCAGCACTGGCAAGGCCACCATGAATCCACATCTCCAAGTGACACCTCTGCATTGCCTTAAATCCTTCCTGGCTCTGCCACAAATGGTCCCGTGGGAGGCAGACAGAGGGATTCAAGCTGGAGAGGTGCTGGATGAGCTGGATAACAGGAACTGCCTGGGATAGGCAGCAGTTGGGCTTTATCTGCTCTTTTAAACCTGCTCAGGTCATGGTGTTGAGTAGCAAAATCCACACGGAGAGGTTACTGAATAAATTAAAAATCAAAATGGATTGAATAAAAAAATTAAATTAAAAAAAACTCAAAGAAAAAGTAATTAGCCAACAAATGAAATAAAAATTTAATAGGATTAAAAAATGAAAATTTTATTAAATTAAAAGAGATTGAGAGAAGAGAAGAGAAGAGAAGAGAAGAGAAGAGAAGAGAAGAGAAGAGAAGAGAAGAGAAGAGAAGAGAAGAGAAGAGAAGAGAAGAGAAGAGAAGAGAAGTTTGGTCTTCAATTCTAATTCCAGGTTTAGCTCTTCCTAACCCAGTCCTCCTTTCCCTCATCACAATCAACCTGCCAGAACACACCAAATCCACCCTGTGCTGGGTTTGGAAAAGGACTTTTCCCTCCTCATCTCAACAATGCCAAACAAACAGGGTCCATTTCCTCTTTTGCTCCTTCTGTTGGCACTGCCCCACCCCAAATTTCCCTCCTGGGTAGTGCTGATGGGACCAACCTGTCACACTGTGGGAGGGAAATATCCCTCTTTTGGCACTTTCCCTAAGTGGGATGAAGCCAAGAGCCCACTAAATTCCACCTCTGGAGAGAATTTTCCTCCTTTTTCGAAGGTGTTTGGGACAAACTGGGCACATCCCAGCTTGGAGAACAATCAGCCCTCGTCCGAGTTTAGGACGTCCCAATTTTCCTGGGGGAAGTGCTTTAATCAAGATTAATCTTTTCCAGTTTTCAGTAACTGGAGCTCTTCCTGAGTTTTCCTCAACTCTGCTTTAGGATGAAATTATCGTATTTCCATGGCAATTAATGGAGGAAGGCCGAGCACAAGGATCGTCCTGTGGGATGGGTGGCAGGGAACAAGTGACACTGGGTTGGGCAAGCTGTAGGAATGGTCTCTGTGGGATGTTTTCCCATAAAATCCGTCACTCTGGAATACAGTTTTTACCTGAGGCATCGCTGACCTCCTGATGCTCATGAGCACCTGAATCCCGCTCTCAGGCACTGTGATCCGGGGATAAGACTGAGAGGGATTAGCAGAAGAAGAAACTTTGATCTGGATTTAGGATTTAGCCGAATATCCCCCAAATCCCCTTTACCTTAAAGCCACCTCATGGCAAAGCCCTGGTACAAGTGACAGGCACGGGGGAGCTCCAAGGGGATGGGACAAGCCTGGGGGCACATCCCAACCTCGGCCACAATAAAGGGACCACCCTGGGATCAGCTGATCCAACCTCGATGCTCCCTCCCTGGAGAGGGAAGTGGGGAAAACGGAAGGGAAGTGAGGAAAGGGAAACGGGGGGAAAAAAGAAAGGAAATGGGGACAGGGAAAAGGGGAAAAAGAAAGGAAGTGGGCAGAGGAAAGTGAAGAAAAAGAAACTGGGGAAAGGGAAATGAGAAAAGGGAAATGGGGAAAAAGGAAGAAAGCAGGGAAAGGGAAGCAACAGGAAAAAAGGGAAATGAGGAAAGGGAAGAAGGGAAAAAGGAAGTGGGGAAAGGGAAGCAGGGGGAAAAGAAAGGAAATGGGGAAAGGGAAACAGAAAAAGGAAGGAAGTAGGGAAAAGGAAGCAGGGGAAAAGAAAGGAAATGGGCAAAGGGAAAAGTGGGGAAAGAATTGTGATGGAAGTGAAGGGAAAAGAAAGGAAGTGGGAAAAGTGAAATGGGGAAAGGGAAATGAGGAAAATGAAAGGAAGTGGGGAAAGATGAAAGAAAATGGGGAAATGGGGACTGCCCCCTGCCCTGAGCAGCCCTGAGCAGCCCTGTCCTCCATGGCAGATGGGATGGGATTTACAACGCAAGGATGTATCCAGGGAAACCCCTCTGACTCGGCTCTGTGGCTCAGCTGAACCAAAATATTCCATGTTCAAGCAGAGGCAGCCGGAGGAGCCGGGCTTTCCAAAACACACGTTCTAGTGGGGTTTGGATCCTGCTGGGTCCTCCAAGCTGTGTCAGAGCTGCCCCAGCCTCACATCTCCTGGCACGGGAAGCAGGAGGAGCCGTGTGATCCCGCTCCGGCCGGGATGCGGCAGCTGGAAAGGAGGGGAATTACTGTGATGTGGCCACGGAGAGCAGCTTAGGAGCCAATGGGGAGGGAAAAGAGCAGGAAAACGCAGCTTCCAAGGACATATATTTGAGGGGAAAGCTCTGCAGCATCTGTTTAGGACATCGGGCATTTCCCTGGGGAAGCTATTCCTAAATAATCGCCCTCCTCTTTTAATGCAAGTTGCATTGTGCATGATTTAAAACTCCAGAAAAGGGAGACACCTGTGGACACAGCCCCAGCCCCAATCCCAGCCCTGGAAAGGCATCATTCCTGCCCGGCATCTCCTGGGATTGGGTTACCCGGAGTAATTCACTTAGAGCTCACAAACAATAAATCCTCGCACAGTTGGTTGAGGAATCCAGGCTAAGGAGCGATGGAAGTGAGTGACTGAATCCAAATGGCTCCACAGCCCGGGCCTGCCAGACTCACTGAACACCAAAATTAACAATATTTCAGGACATGATGAACTGCAGCCCTGGAAAACTGCTCCCCAAGTGCACCTTAAACACAGAAAATCTTTTTCAGGGAGATTTTTAGATAAATGTTAGAAGAAAAGAGAAGATTTCATCATTTTCCTTCCATTTGGTGGAATTCCTGTAAGTCCTGTCCTTTTCTGCTGAAGTGGCTGGTGCAGGATGGTGGCACCAGAGTGAGCCTGGGGCTGCTCTGGGCACAAATCAATTTGGCAGAGAAATATAGAGGGGGGATCTGCTGCAAAAAAATCCTTTAAAAGGTTAATTCAGACACAGCACTAACTCTGAGATACTCTCAGCAGGCATCAGGCAGGACCATGAGTCCCTGACAATCCTTGGATGATCCAAGGTGTCACCTCCACACCTCCTGGCCAGCAGGAAAGGTGGGAGCTGTCCTGTGGCTGGGCTCCTCTCAGCCAGGGTCACACTCTATGAGTTGCAGCTGCCAGGCATTTATGACAGAGCAGAAAAGAGCAGGAAGCCACTAAATGCTGATATTTGCCCCTTATCATCAGACATTTGAGCTGGCTTTGGAATTTCTGTTTGTCTCCCAGGAATTTCTGTCTTCTGCTCCCATTGAGCAGGCACATCCTCTGTCCAGCCCTCCCAGAAATAATCCGGGTTCAGGTCAGCACCAAGACAAGGGGATTTGGGGCTTTGCTTCAGAGGGAGATGAAGATTCAAGGATGAAAACTCTGTGACTGTGTTGTCTCTGCCTTGCAGGAAAATCCATGCTTGTCTGACTTGTTCATCCATGTCTATGCCCACATTTCAGTCATTCCAGGAGAATCTGTTCCTTCTGCCTGGATGATTTCTTTGGGGACTGACGGTCTGCCAGGAGCCCAGTGCAGCCCCCAAAAGCATCAGAGGGCCACCAGACCAGGTTGCTCCAACTTCTCCAACCTGACCTTGGACACTTCCAGGGCTGGGGCAGCCAAAGCTTCTCTGAGCACCCTGTGCCAGGGCCCGCCCACCCTCCCAGGGAGGAAATCCTCCCCAGTATCCCATCTCACCCTGCCCTCTGGCAGTAGGAAGCCATTCCCTGTGTCCATTCCCTGTTTTCTGGGTATCAGGTTCAATCCTGATGTCGTGACATTTGGACTGACAGAGTCACAGAACGGCTGATGCCACTCTGGGATATTTTCCCTATAAATAATCCACACTAGGGTGAAGCCAGGGGGATCGTGGGAGGCTGAAGCTGAGCAATGCACGATACGACTAGTATGATTAATGCATGCATTCTCCCTTTATTGCTACAAAATGGTGGTTTATATAGAGTCTCAGATAGTTTACACTAGCAGGAGCTTTTTAATTGGTACTAGATTAGAAAAGAATGTAAACAATCTTAGCTTTAAGGTCACCACGGTAAAATTGCTATAACTATACTAATTAATACTAAACACACCTTAATGGAATTTACTGCTGCGCCATAGGCTTGCTCACTACTACTCAGGCCCAAATCTGAGGCCTAGATCAGGCCCAAATCTGAGGCCTTACCCAGGATAGCTCAGGCCCAATCCCAAAGTGGATTGTGCCCTCTAAGAAATTTTGCAACAATTCCCCTTTTTTCTTTTGCCATTGAAAAGCAATGGCAGGTGAGCAGGCATTGTCGCTGAAAAGAAAAAATGACAGCTAAAGATGTTCAACACAACGAGCAGTCCAACCACGTTGCAGCTTTTCTAACATTTAAGCTAAAACACTAATTCAAACAAACATTCTAACTTTTAACATTCTGCTTATCCTTTTGGCTGTCTCCTTTAATTTTTACTTTAACAAAAATAATAACTGGCTCTTACTTAACTCTAAATACTAAATACAACAAAAATAGTAATTGGTTATTACTTAACTTTAAGTACTAAAAACAACTTATCACTAAACTTACTCTTAACAACTAAAACCTAATTTTAACAATTTAACAAATCAATAACCTAACAACTAAAATTTAATCTTAAAAATCAACTTAGCTACTAAAACTTAATACTAAAACTTAATCTTAACAATTTAACAACTTAACAACTTAAACTTAACAACTATAATCTTAACAATTATAGCTATATAACTATTTTTCTACACTCTATAAAATCGATTGTCAGCAGTTTCAGGGTTGTTTCATGGTGCTTCAGGCAGGTCACTGTTGTCATCACTGTTGAAATGGGCTGTCTCGTCACACTGAAGACGAGAAATGTCCGGTGGTGGTCTTTTACTGTTGTGGGGATGTTTGACGTTGCGTCTTGACAGAGCAGCTGTGATGATGTGTCCTTGTAGCACTGCATCTCACATAGCTGTTGTGAACTCTGCTGTTTGGTCGTGTTGTTCAGCTCTGGTGGCATGTACAAGCATTTCATCGACTGCACAGCCCTGGGGGAGAGAAGCTAAAATGGCTCTGGTGCGTGAGTTGGCATTTTCAAAAGCAAGAGAGCGAAACAAATGCTCTTGCAATTCTGGAGGCAAATCTTGTGCATCCTTTATGGCAGTAGACAGTCTGTCAATAAATTGTCCATAAGGTTCTGTGGTTCCTTGCTTGATGTTAGCAAATGGAACAGGCTTCCGCTTGTCTGGAACCAAAAGCAAGGCTTTGTGGGCTAATGTTTGAGCAATTTGATGAATTTCAACAGGAAAAGTCAGCTGAACATTGGTTCTAGCATATGGTCCTTGCCCTGTTAGCATGTCAGGCTGGATTGCATACAAAGGATCTCCTACTGCTTGATGTTTGTTTGCTTCTTCAAGTGCTAAACGTTTCCATTCTCTTTCAAAAATGAGAAATTGTGAAGGGGTTAAGAGCAAAGACGCTATGTTTGAGCAGTCAGCGGGGCAGAGGACATCTGCAGTGAAGATGTATTGAATTATGTTTCTGGATGCTTCTGATCTTATTCCATAGGTGGTAACTGTTTGCTTTGCTTGGCTTAACACCTTCCATTCGTGAGGTTCCCATCGAGCTTGGGCATTTTCTATAATAACTGGACAGGCAATAGAATTTGCTATATCAAAGTTACCATCCCTCATGGCATCTTTCAATGCTTTTGACCATCGATTTGTAATTGGATTTTGTTGGGTGACTGACAATGCCATGCGATTCTCTTTGGAACTCGGTCGGGTAGATAGTTTTGCAAGCCTCTCAACTGTCTGTCGCAGTTCGTGTGCATACTGTGGTTTTTTCTTTCGCCGCAATGCGCTGTGAAAATCAGGGCTGGAACTGTCATGGTCTGAGTCAGAATCCGGGTCAGAATCAGAGGGCAGTGGGCACTGGGCTGCCACAGGTCGGTGTGTCTTTTTAGCAAGCCGCACTGTGGCCCCGTGTAGCGGCGTGTTTTCTACTTTTTATTTATTGTTAATATTAATAAGTTCGGTAATGGTTTTTCCCAAGTTCCCCCCTGTATTTCTCCCTATTTGGCTTCCCCCTGTCTTTGTTCTCCTCAGCCTGTCACTCTCTGGGAAGCCTCTCCTCTCCTTCCAGAGTGTTCGGAGAGGCTCGGTCCCAGATTGGAGCAAGCTGGGGAACCCCCACCCCTCGTTTCCCATTTGCTGTCTGTGTGACATCCCCATTTCCCTGACTGGCTTTCCCTCTTGTGTCCACCCCCTTCTCCCAACCCCTTATAAGCTGTAACTACGCCTCTGGCTACTCGAGAGAGGCTCAGAGAGATGCATGGCTCCCCTGCAAAGAGCAGGTGACAATAAAAACCATCTAGCCACAAAGTAGCCTCCTCGCTTCCTACCTTCGTCAAGCCTCACCGACATCTCTCGTGCAGCTCTGACCCACCGGGGGGGTGGTAGCCGGTCCACCTGCTGCTGCCAACCGAGTTTAGAAGTATTCCGAGCCAGGGCTAGCCGGAAACAGCTGGAAGCCACTTTCCAGCCGGGCTCGAGGGATATTTTCAGTTGACGCACCAACATGGTGCAGAAGCCAGTACAAGAAGAGGCTGCGTGAAGTTGTCTCTGCAGAAGGACATCCAAGACCATCGCCGGAGCTGCGGGACCAGTCCCCGCCTGTGAAGGATTCATCCCCGCAGCAGAGAGGGACTGCCAGACAACTGCGTGCCTGCCAGTACCCCTGGCAGGAGGAGAGAGTAGCCTTTAGTACTCAAAAAGGTTCTCTCCTGACGGAGGCCACCACCACTTGTCTTCCTTCAAGCTTGCACCAGGCAGAGGCCGAGCAAAAGGAGCTCGCCTTGGGAGAGGAGACGAAGTTCGTCGGTCCAGGGAGAAATAAATCGAGGTTTAGTAAGTTCCGACACTGCCCGGTCCCCCGAGCGGCAGTCGCACGGCGGCTGGTCATGGCAGGCGGGCAGCGAAGTCGGCAAGCGGGCTTTCCCTTTTCTTCCCCCTTCTGCAGCAGCGGCAAGGCGCGTGGGCGCTCTGACAGTCAGCGGTGCAGGGTTTGCCTTTTTTTCCCCCTTTGCACGCAGGCGGCGCGGGCGGCACAGGGGGTCTGCGATCTCGCGGCGCAATCGGGCCCCCCGCAGCTTTGTGGCGAGTGGGTGAGTGGTGGCGGTTCCGCCGAGCGGGCTCCCCCCTTTCCCTCGCACGCGGCGAGCGTGTGGCCTGCGGCGCGGGCAAACGCCTTTGTTCGCAAATGTGGTCAGCGGCGGGCGAGTGGGGCTGACCGCGCGGCGCGCGGCGCATGCGGGCTCTCGCACGTGGCGAGCACGTGTTTGTTTCGCGCGCGCTTTCGCGCCTGGCGCAGCTCTGCCGCGTCATCACAGGCGTGCGCCCGGGGCGGCCCCGCGCTCCCCTCTCCCCCCCCCGCGGCATGGCTGTTTGCCTTTAAGCCCTCCAGGGGTCTTAGTCTGTATTGCGGCAGCTTTGGTTCTTTCAGTTTAATTTAAAAATTTTATTTTTAGAAGCGAGACCCCCGAAGCGTGGGCTCGGGACGTTCTCTCGCTGTCGGCTTTTGTTGGGGAGTGTCTGCACTCCGAAGTGCAGGGAGCATTCGTCCCTTGTCTCGGGTTTTGAAGTTGCAGCTGTTGTTTTAAGTTGTAGATTTTTTGTTTTCAAGTGGTGTGTGAGTGTGTAGACTGAGCATGGGTACAAAGCTCTCTACACAAGAAAAGGAAGTGTTTAATGTTATTGTTCTGAGTTTGAAAGGGGAAGCTAGAAAGATTTGTCCGATTCCTCTTCCTCCACTTTCCACATGTGTCCCCTGCTCAGGCAGCCAGTGTTGACTTTTGGTACACTGTCTATTCAAAATGCTTCCAATTGAGCAGGACAGGGAACAAGGATGGAGAAAAATACATAATTTGGCCGTTGCAGCTGCGTTCTGCCTTGAATCAGACCGGAAAAGTGGAGAAAAAGCTGAGCGGACAATCTGCCCCAGTTACCCCAGACCCCAGTCCCGTTCCCTCTCTCCCCAGAAAGGGCATCCTCCGAGGGACAGCAGGGAGAAGTCCCCCTGCTAGCCCTGGATCCTCGCAGGTGTCCTGCCCCTGCCTGACCAGTCATAGACAGACTAGCAGGCGTGCTTGTGCTTGCCCTGGCCAGGCAACTCGAGCCTCTTTCCCATCCCCTTCTACCCCAGTTGCTAAACCCCAAGTTAAGTTTTTGTTAAGAAACAAAGAGAGTGCACAGAATGGCAGTCGTGGTCGTGCATCTTGTTCCCCTTCTCCCTCTCCTTCCCCTAAGGCACGACATTGTGGCGACTGCATGGCACAGCCATCCACGTGTTCAGTGTCCTCCTCCCCCACTTCTTCTTCCCATAATTCCTTTTCGTCCTGTCCACATTCCAACCCCTCCCTTCCCTTAACTCCTCCCACATCTCGGAGTTCCCGAGCTCCACCTCATGTTTGTGCTCCTCCCCGAACTCCTCCTCTTGCGCGCTCCACCCACAGTTCAGGTCCACCCCCTGAACCAACTCCTCCCCCAAGGGTGTCACCATCGCAGGTGGACACATCCCCTCTAGAGCTGGAACCCCAAGGCCCAGGCCCAGGTGACCTTTCTTCCCTCGCTCCTGTGACTTATCGCAGGTCGAGGGGTGGGAATGTCACTCATCCTAACTGGCAGCCCCTTTCCCAAAATACCATCAAGGAGCTATGTAAGGCTCACCGGGATTATGGGAGAGAAAGCCCGTACTTCCGAGGGTTGTTGAGAGCCAATTTAGCTGGGATAGTGACAGTCCCATCAGCCCTCCGGCAGCTGTTTTCATGTCTGCTGAACTCAACAGAGTTCAAGCTCTGGGAGGCAGCATGGAAAGACCTGCTCAGGACTGCACTACCGAGCTTGTTGAAGGATCCATCAACCGCGACAGATGCGGCGGGGGAACCTACCACCCTTGACCTTCTGTCCGGGGAAGGCAAGTGGGCACAGGCTCTAGAGCAGGCCAACAATATCCCAGAAGGGATATTGAACAAGATCAGGGACAGCCCGGAAAAAGCATTTTTAAGGTTGCGGTCAGGAGGCCCTTTGCCTCATTATGCAGATATCAAACAGGGACCGGCAGAGCCATTTGTAGAATTTGTTGAGCGCTTAACCAGAGCAATTGAGTCTCAGGTGCAGCAAGAGGCAGCTAGGGAAACAGTGCTGGAGGAGATGGCACAGAAAAATGTGAATGAGAAGTGCAAAGAAGCCATCCTCAGCTTGCCCCTCAAGCCTCCGCCCACCATAGAAGATTTTCTACAGGTGCGTGAAGCCAAGGTCCTGATGATGACATCTAGACCAGACCATGCACCGAGGCAGAAGCCCCACGCTAGGCCGAGAGCTGCTGCTGCCGAACCGCAGCCGAGTGTGCCAGCCAGAAAACCGTCTTTCCGCAAAAACAACTGCTGTACCCTGTGTGACCAGTTTGGCCATTGGCAGTCCTCCTGCCCAGCCAAAGCTGAATTTCAGCTATTTTTACAGAACCGGGGAGGTGGAGGGGGGAACACACCTAGGGGCAACCAGCTCCAGGAACAAAAAAACTAAGATATGAGCGCAAGGCCACCCTGCGTGAGGAGCACAAAAGGGTGGCCAGGGCGAAGAGGGGGAAAAGAGGAGTTTCAAAAAATGTGCCAAAAAGTACTAACTCACCGGACATGACTATTTCTGTTCCAGAACGAGACACTCCAGGAGTTCCCTCCGGGAGCTCCCAGCCACCGGACAGAGACCTTTTTAAGGACCTTATGATGCCTGAAACTGAGGCAGAGGCAGAGGCCAGTCAGGGTAAGGTTGAAGTGAACTTTATTTTAGGCCTTCAAGGCCAGCCCCGGCAGCCACAGCAGTGGCTGCCTGGGTCGCTCCCTGTATGCCGGCAAAAAGGAGAGCGGGTTACAAAATCCCCCCCCTTTTCTAGGTTTCAGTCCATTTGCATATGCCCCATTCGTTGTCCAATCAACAGTTCCAAATGACGGTGTTCCATCCTTCTACGTTGTTTATCTTTGGGGCTCGGGGCTCGGAGAGAGTGTCCTTGAAGAGGTGAATCCTGTGCAGAAACCCAAACTACCCTGCCCCTATCACCCTGTGCTCAAGGCCCAGCACCACTATCAAGCAGCCTACCCACTAGAACAAGACACTGAAACCCCAAACCCTGAGGCATCAGTTCCCCCCTTTTAGAGGCTTGACAAGGCCTCTACCTTGTCGAGTCTCTACCTAGATACAATGACAATGCTTACAAATACGAAAAGAGAGCTGTTTTTAAGGTTTACTATCATTGGGGGCAGAAGCTTTCTTGACTCTGGAGTAGTGAATCCATGGTCCTTTACCAGCAACCTTGACTGCGGTGAAAGTCGTCAACAGTACTTGAAATGGTCCATTCCACCTGGCTCGCAAAGGATCACTGTCCCACCACTTAACATAGACCCAGTCTCCAGGTTGGAACGGATGTACAGGCGTATCCAATCCCATGGGTCTCGATGACACGATGTGGGTTTGAAGCCTCTGCAAGGTAGAACTTAAAGCCATTAAATACTTTTGTAAATCAAGTTTTCCCCTCATATGGACTTCTCCAGGAATATGTGGAATCTGATAGGGCCTCCCATACAATATTTCATAGGGACTAATGTTATCCCTTCGCCTGGGTTGAATACGAACTCTCAGCAGAGCTATAGGCAATGCTTGAACCCATGTCATAGATGTCTCTTGACAAATTTTACTAATTTGTATTTTAAGAGTCCCATTCATGCGTTCCACCTTACCACTTGCTTGGGGCCTATACGATGTGTGCAAGTCCCAAGTGATCCCCAAAATTTGGCTGATTTCTTTAATTACCATTGCGACAAAGTGTGGCCCCCTATCTGATGACATTCCCAAGGGAACCCCAAACCTCGGAATTATATGGTTAAGGAGGACTTTTATCACTTCTTTAGCTGTGTTGGTACGACAGGGGTAAGCTTCCGGCCATCCACTGAAAGTATCAACCAATATCAGGAGATACCGGTATCCCTCTCTGCGCGGTAACTCTGCAAAATCTATTTGCCAATAATCTCCCGGGAGATCCCCTGCCTTTGTTACTCCCAACACTACTCTTTTTCTCGTATCAGGATTATTCTTACAGCACACTTCACATTTACTTACTACCGATTGTGCGATGTCAGCCATTCCTTTACCTACCATTACCTTTTTTAAATGTTTCAAGAGATTTTCAGCCCCAAAATGCGTGTTCTCATGCTCTCTCTGGGCTAACTCTCGCAAGATCAGGGGTGGTACCACAACCTGATTTGCGGGCGTAACAGCCCATCCGCTCTCTGTGATTTCAGCCTTAAGGATCTTAATTAACTTATGATCTGCTTGATCATATTTTGGGGTGAACTCAGACAAATCAATCTCTTTTGATGGAATTACTGCTAGGATGCCCTTTTCTGCGATTCCCTTAGCTGCTTTATCAGCAAAAAGATTTCCCAATTCTGGAACGGTTTTTCCTTTTTGGTGGCCTTTGCAGTGCATAATAGCCACTTCTTTGGGTTTCTGGATGCTTTCTAAGAGAGCGAGTATTTGTTCAGCGTGTTTAATTTGGTGGCCTTGAGTGTTCAGAAGCCCTCTCTCCTTCCAAATGGCTCCGTGGGCATGGACGACACTAAATGCATACTTAGAATCGGTCCATATATTTACCTTCATCCCTTTACTCAGGTCTAAGGCCCTCGTCAAGGCGATCAATTCAGCCTTCTGCGATGACACATCTGCTGGCAGGGCCCTGGCCTCAACCACTTTGTCCAGCGTGGTCACGGCATAGCCAGTCATCCTTTTACCACTCTTCATAAAGCTGCTGCCATCCGTGAAAAGTTCCCAATCTGGATCTTCCAGAGGCCTGTCCTTTAGATCTGGTCGACTAGAATGGACTTCCTCAATTGTTTGCAAGCAGTCGTGTTCAGGCACTCCATCAATTAAGGTGGATGACAAGAACATGGCTGGGTTAACGACAGAAGTTGTTTTCAAGGTAACGTCATCCTGCTCCAGCAATAGCGCTTGATACTTAAGCATCCGATTACCCGATAACCAATGTTCCCCCTTCTGCTCAAGCACAGCGGCTACAGCATGGGGTACGTACACCACCATGTGTTGCCCAAGGGTAAGCTTTCGGGCTTCTTGGATCAGGATAACTGTAGCTGCCACAGCCTTCAGGCACCCTGGCCAGCCTTGGGCTACATTGTCCAGCTGTTTGGAAAAGTAAGCCACAGCCCTCCGTTGATCCCCGAGGCACTGTGCCAGTACCCCCAGGGCCATATTCAGCCTTTCATGTGTAAAGAGTTCAAAAGGTTTAGTTAAGTTTGGCAATCCCAGTGCAGGAGCTGACATGAGAGAACGCTTCAACTGTTTAAAAGCTGCTCTGGACGTTTCAGTCCACTCAGTAATCCCTCTCTCAGCTGCTTTTAAGGCTCCATACAGGGGTTTTACCAATAATCCATAATTAGCTATCCATAATCGACACCAGCCCACCATTCCCAGGAAGGCTTGCATTTCTCTTACAGTGTGGGGCTCAGGGAGCCGACAGATGGCCTCCTTCCGTTCCTTACTAAGCCGTCGGTGTGCGCGGAAGATCTCCAGTCCCAAGTAGACCACTTCTTCTTTAGCAATCTGCATTTTGTCTTTCGAAACCTTATATCCGCTAGATCCCAAAAAGTTTAGCAAACTCACAGTAAATCGTACACAATCCTCCCTGGATCCAGCTGCAATCAGGATGTCATCAACATATTGAAGAACTGCTTCCGGCTCTAGTCTTCTCCAGTCCTCCAGTTCCTTTGCCAGCTGATTCCCAAAGAGAGTTGCGCTGTTTTTGAACCCTTGCGGTAAAACCGTCCAAGTGAGTTGGCTTTTCCTCCCTGTTGTAGGGTTTTCCCACTCGAAAGCAAAAAGCTCTTGGCTATCTTTGTGTACGGGAATGCAAAAAAAGGCATCCTTTAGATCTACTACAGTAAACCACCCCAATTCGTCTGTTAGTGTGGTCAAAAGGGTGTAAGGATTAGCTACCACCGAGTGTATGTCCTCAGTGATTCCATTAATGGCCCTTAGGTCTTGCACTAACCGGTAGCGTTTACCATCAGCTTTCTTAATAGCTAAAATAGGGGTGTTAAATTTGGATTCACATGGCATCAACAGACCATGTTGTAGGAAATTTTCAATAATAGGCACTAGTCCTATACGCTTTCCAATTTTAAGGGATATTGTTTTTGTCTTACTGGTGTAGCTCCTGGTTTGAGTGTAACCCTCACCGGTTCTGCTCGTTTAGATCTTCCCGGGACATCACCAGCCCACACTATTGGGTTTACTACATTCTCGACTTCAGCGGGGATTTCATCGTGTTTTTCCTGTACAAAGAGTGCAGCGACTTGGACAAATTTAGATTCAGGGATTATGATTTGTACACCCTTCCCCCTCCTGAATTTAATCTCTGCCTCCAATCTTTCTAATAAGTCCCTGCCCAGCAATGGTTTGGGGGAGTTGGGCATATAAAGGAATTGATGAGTCACCCAATGCTTCCCTAATTTGAAGTCCAAGGGCTGAAAGAAAGGTCGAGTTTCACTTACCCCGGTTGCCCCAACAACATGTACGGTATCGTGACTCAGTTTCCCTTCCAAAGTATTCAACACAGAGTAAGCCGCTCCTGTATCCACCAAAAATTCTATATCTTCTTTCCCCAGCTTAGCTATAACCGAGGGCTCTGCTGGGGGGGTAGCCCTCGGTCCGCATCAATCGGACCCTGAACCGCCCGAGGTCCGTACCACTGGGAGCTGGGGAACCGAGGATTTTTCTTTCAACAGTGGGCACGTTCTTCTCCAGTGCCCTAAATTCTTACAGAGGGTACACCGGTCCTTCTCCGTAGGGGAAGTCTTCCTAAATGACCCTTCCTGTGCTGCCTTCTTAACAGGTTGGGACTTGCCCCTTTCCGTCGGACCTCTATCCCGAAACACCTTCCAAGCCACCTCTAACAATTTATCCATATCTCGGACCCCCTCCATCTTCTGCAGTTTCCTTCTTATATCATTCGAAGCTTGGCCCATAAACAGCAGAACCAGATGTGCTTTACCATCACCTGACTCAGGATCTAGATCTGTGTATTTGATAGCAGTTTCTCTTAATTGGTTTAAAAAATCAGTAGGCGACTCATCATAATTTTGCCTAACTTCGTAAAGTTTTGACCAGTTTATAGCCTTAGGGACACCATGCCTCAATCCATACACCACGAGGTTTTGATATTGTTTTAATCTCGCTAACTCCCCGGGAGTATTCGGATCCCACTCTGGGTTTTCTTGGGGGAAGATCTGAGTGACAGTGCCTTGAAGCATTCCACTGGCTATGCCCCGTTCAACAAAAGTAGTGATAGCTTTATTGACCATTCGTCTTTCTGTGGGATCAAGTAATGTATCTAGCATGGAATTTAAGTCAGCCCAATCAGGATTTTGGGAATTAATAGCCCTCTCCACTAATTGGGCTACCTTGTCTGGGTTCTCTTTGTACTTCCCCACTGTAGATTTCCACTGTTCTAACTCTATGAGGGAGTACAGAACCTTCACATACACTGGCCCTTGATTACCAACTGCTTGTCTTAATGGAGCTTGAAGAACTGGCTCCCTTTCCTTTTTCCCTTTCCTAGTACGACGGGCAATTGGGCTCCGTTCTCTGATAGCCCTCCTCGCAATTCTTCCCCTCCTGCGCCCATTTGTAATTTTGTCTATTTCCTCACTTTCTTCGTCCTCAGAGCTGTCTGAGCGAGAGCTCTCAGATTCTGTTGTAACTAGCAGCTTAGCTCTACTCCCGGATAAACTGTAAGACCTGCGTCTGGCTGTTCCTGCTGCCCGTCTGCCTTTGATGATATCATCCCCCGAGACAGCTCCTTGGCCTTCGGGGTTGCTGTGGCAACGGACGGGCCCGAGATCGGGGGAGGGATCCCTCCCCCCACGGCTCGTACAGTCTGCGCCCTCTCTGCGAGATTCTCTGGCCCTACCCCCCCTTTTTCAGGATGGGGCCAGAAGCTGCTGCTGCTGGCTTCCCCTCCCCCCTTTTCCCACCCTTCGGGGGGGTGAAGTGGATGGGGACGGAGACGGTGTCCGGCGCTGTCGAAACCCCTCCTCCTCCCTTTTCACTGCCCGAGGCCCGGGCCGGCCCCGTGGCTGCAAGTAGGGTGGTGGGGGCAGGGGAGCGGCTGCACCGTAGCCGGACCCAGCTCTCAGCGCAGGGGCCACTAGGTCCTCTGGCTGGTCTTGACTACACACGCTGCAGAGAAACGGCTTTTCTCTTTTCTTTCGTACAACCATAATATTTTCCTTTTTGCTATCCCGAGCCTGTTCGCGAGCCAGGGCCAGAAACAAGCGGGCATACTGTAATTCCTCAAAGCACCTATCCCCACGCAAACACGACATTAAACTAGATATCAGGCTTTTATCTAAACTCCCGAGTCGAGGCCACACCTCTCCATTGTCTAATGTATATGCTGGCCACAATGTCTCCGAAAGCCTGATCAGTTTGGGTCTTACAAGCAGGGACTCTTCCCCCACCAACCTCGTCCAGTTTCTCAGTACTAGCCCGAGAGGGCTGTCCCTGGGGATTGCTTTGCTAC
Source organism: Acrocephalus scirpaceus scirpaceus (assembly GCA_910950805.1). NCBI lineage: Eukaryota > Metazoa > Chordata > Aves > Passeriformes > Sylviidae > Acrocephalus > Acrocephalus scirpaceus. The sequence continues at coordinate 77,129,954 of OU383776.1, forward strand.
CACCTTCGCTAGAATATACACAGCCCATTCCGATATCCCATAAACAAAAGCACTCAAACCCGACCTGGGATTAGAACTCGGGACTTTCAAAACTACAGCCCAGATAGTTATCACCTGCGCCGCACTTCGGCTTCAGGACACTCAGCACCCTGATAGGGAGGTAGCCCTTCCCCCGGGTCAGGCTAGAGACTCCAAAAGCCCTGCCTAGGTTCGCAACAAAATCACGCCTTACAAAGATCTCAACAACAAACCCAGACGCTAAACAAGACGCCCCTTTGCCCAATCACTCACGCCTCTGTCTCAAGGGCTCTGGTGCCGGCGCCTCAGGACCTCCGCTGATAAGATGAAAAGTGCTTCGGTCCGCAAGGGTTCCCAGCAGCCTCAAACCCTCCTACCTGGCTCGCCAAAACTGATGCCTGAAACTGAGGCAGAGGCAGAGGCCAGTCAGGGTAAGGTTGAAGTGAACTTTATTTTAGGCCTTCAAGGCCAGCCCCGGCAGCCACAGCAGTGGCTGCCTGGGTCGCTCCCTGTATGCCAGCAAAAAGGAGAGCGGGTTACAAAATCCCCCCCTTTTTCTTGGTTTCAGTCCATTTGCATATGCCCCATTCGTTGTCCAATCAACAGTTCCAAATGACGGTGTTCCATCCTTCTACGTTGTTTATCTTTGGGGCTCGGGGCTCGGAGAGAGTGTCCTTGAAGAGGTGAATCCTGTGCAGAAACCCAAACTACCCTGCCCCTACCACCCTGTGCTCAAGGCCCAGCACCACTGACTATCAAGCAGCCTACCCACTAGAACAAGACACTGAAACCCCAAACCCTGAGGCATCAAAGATGTGAGAATTTCAGATGATCCTTTATAGTAGGCCTCTAGATGTTAAGATGTATTTCAAAGAGTGCTTTAGAATATATATTAAATCCATTTTAGAAGGCATTTAGTGGATGCCGAACGCTGTGTCTGTTAACCTTTTGCATGTTACAAGCATCTAGGACTTCTTAGTGATAGTAGAGAGAAAATCGCAAACATTCCGGGACAACAAAGCCGAGAATGCAGATAAAGAGGGAGGACACAGACCCTTAGCTAGCATAAACTGAATATTTCCTTGAAACTATGCCAAAGAGAGCCAGAAGCCGCACAGGAGAGATAAAGGTAGAGTTCATCGAAGAAGACTCCGTTCCTTCATCTCCCGGGACCCCCGAAGACCACCACAACAAACTGAGCATGCCCAGATGAGCGTGGAGTTAATTACCATACGAAGCGAGGACAGGCGGAGCCAGGGAATGAATATATATGAGGTGGATTATGCATATGTAAGACCCTGGAGAATAATAGAAAGAAACACCGTTGGGTGGGTATGCGTGTCTTTAGAGGAGCTATCCCCCACGCATCTCGGCCGAATAAATACATACCACTCTAACAACTATTATTAGTTGTGGAGTTTTACTTTTGCCACCTCGTTTCACTAACACTAAGGGTTGGGGCATGATGATTCAGGGGTTTGAGGGTGATAACAGGGATTTGGGGGTGCTGACACTGGGATTTGGGGGTGGTAACACGGGTTTGAAGGATATTAACACTGGGATTTGGGGGATTTTAACACTGGGATTTGGGGGTGCTGACCCCAGGCTGTCGGGTGGTACCAGCCCTGTGCACATCTTGGGAGCGCGGAGGTTTCCCCACAGCCCGCAACTGATCCAAGCCTCCCTCCTGCCATCTGGAGGCGAGTCCCTGCTTTTCCTCAGCCTCCCGATCCTGCCAGAAGCTGATTTAATTCCCTGCAGCATCCCACACATTTCCCTGGATCTGGTGCTCGGTCTGTTCTTGGTTTCTTGGGATGCTCGATGGAAATATAAAATCCTCTGGTTTACTGTTTTTGAGTAAATACAATTTTCTAGTGAATCCCAAAGGCAGCATGTGCAGCCCATCCCATCCCATCCCATCCTGCTCAGCCGAGAGGAGGCAACACCACTTTGGGATTATTTTTATGATTGGAAACAAGGATTTCTCCATCCCTGTTTTCTCTGGTGGACGGTCTCGAGTGGGAACATGGAATTTCCTTTGAAACTCCAGCAGGGTGAAGTGGATTGATTTTCTCTCTCTTTTCCTATAAAGAAAATCTTTTATACAAAATAGACCTGTAAATTCTATTCTTAAACAAAATTATTCCCAGCAGTGCCAATGGCATCACTGGCATCAGGATTGGGAATGGACCAAAGCTGCCAACTCCTCTCACAGTGACAAAAAGCAGGGACAGATCTTGTGCTTCTTCCCAGTTTCTGTGCTGTGTTTTACTGGAGAATGTACAAAATTAATTAATTTTCCTGGAGTATGAAGGAGAAAAGTTCACCTTGAAGAGCTGCTGACTCCCAGAGTTTATTTAACTCCGGTTATTATTTAATCCACATTTTAGAAAATCATCAATAATGTTATCCTGCTCTTTAATTACATATTTGAAGCCATGTAATAGAAAATCAAAGGTAAAGGAAATATTCTGATTTAATTCCCAAGTGAGTGGTTTAGCAGTTTTGCAGTCACAGGGATGTGGCTGCATCCAGGGAATGATGATCCCAGGGGATGAGTAAAGCCACAGTGGCCAAGGGAGCTTGGATGGGGCTGAGAGAGTTCAGTTCTCCCCTTCCCCCTCCTTCCTTCAATCAAAATTCAATAAAATAATTTTTTTAAAATCACCCGTGGTTTTTTTAAACATTAATTTTCATTGGCTTTATGTTAAACCACAATATTTGCATAAAATGACTTTTTCATCCAATTCCATTAGCAGTAATTACCAGGAGTATCCTGGGATAAAAATGGTCATTGTTGCTTCCCAGATTTTTCCTAAAATGCATCCACATTGTAGGATTTATCAATTTATCAAAATTATCAAATTTTTTTGATAATTTTTGCCTTTTTAATTAAGATTATTACACTTTTCTCCCTCTCTCCATCTTTACTGTATGCCTTTTTCTTCCTGACTCTGGGCTTCCCAGTGTGAATCTGAATTAACTCAAATAAATTTAATTATTTAGACAAAATTTACCCCGGAAACACCCTGGGATCACTCTGGGATTTCTTTGTATTTTCCTCTAAATTTCCTCTAAATTTTGGTTATTATTTTTCTGTTTATTTTATTGACTAATTTTCTGATCATTTTATTGATTGTTTTTCTGATTGCAATTGAAGCTGATCATTGCAATAGGTTGGAGGAGGGGAAGGAGCATCAGATTTGGGTTAGACCTGGCCCAAATCAGCCCTAAATCTTAATATTACATTTCTAGGATCTGTTGGACTAGCAAAACCCATCTCTTGCTCCTTGATTCAATAATAAACTATGTTTCTTTTATTTTATGTTACTTTGGTCTAGTCTAACCTACTTAATTTATTTTTATTTTACTCTTTTATTTTCATTCTTTTATTTTCCCTTCTATTTTCCTTTGCATATTTTATTTTATTTAATTTTAATTTTATTTTATTTTATTTTTTCCCTTACTCTGCAGCCAATTCTCCCCCTGTCCTGGCAGGAATTGCTTCATCCACTGAAAGCCACTTTCCAACCTCCTGGAGCTGCACGGAGCCAGGAGATCCGAGGGACATGGCTTTGGAAACCTCTGATTTCCTCCTTTTTGTTTTCCTCGTGGATCCAAATCCCCACTCCAAAGGGCAGGAGAAGGGGATCTCCCTCTGCCCTCTCCCTAACAGCCCCAGCTGAGTATTCCCATGTAAAACATTCCTGTAAAATCCCTCCTTTCTCTTTCTCAGCTTTTCCTTTCAATGACGGTTTGTGGCTGCTCCTGAGGAAATTGAAATAATTTTCCTTTTTTCCTATGTTTTAAAAAAATTAAGCTAAAATAAAATGTAGGTTTTATCCAATCCCTGACCTGACCCAGACTGACCTGGAGGAATTTGGAAATCCATTTTTTTTTATTTCCCAGGGATCTGACATCCATGAGCCACTGGCCAGGGATGCTCCACCTGCATCTCCCCAGGGAAAATAATCCCAAAACTGGACTATTCCAACATCCCTCTGAGTTTGAAGCAGCATCTTTTGAGAACTTCAAGCTCTTCATTCCCACATTTGCATCCCTGGGACTGCGGAGCAGGAATGGTCCAGGCATGGGCAGGATAATGGCTCAAAAACATGGAAAATGGTCAGGATAGGAGATGAGGAGCTGGAGAAGTTCCCTTGGCTTCCTGCCCCAGTAAAAAGGTTTTTCCTTTTATGGCATTTCCCAGCGCCACAGATTTTTTTCTCCCTGAACTGAGCCCTGGAAGGAGCAACTTCAGACAGAGTGAGATTTTCCGATCCCAGAGCCCTTTCCCTGCTCTTTTCCAGCTTCCCTGTTGGTTTTGCTCTATGACAAATTATTTTGGAGCTGATAAGAATAGAAACCCCACTTTTGTGGGATCTGAAAAATATCAGGCCCTTTTATTGGTGTTCTGGACCCAAAATCCAGGGAGGAACACGAGCATTGGGATCCCTCCTTGTGTCAACAATTGGGGATAAAAATCCATCTTCTGGGAAAACAAGGATCACTGCAGGGTCTGCTGATAAAGAAGTATCAGCTTTTCCCAAATTTCTGGGCTGAAACAATGGTTTCCAACACTTGAAATGTGAAATAATTTTCCTCTTTGCTGAAATGTGTTTCTGGCAACAGAAAAACAGGAAACCAACTTGGAAAATATTAATGATATGGAAACCAAGATCGTAAAGTGTTGTATTCCTCTGGGGAATGTTTTTTCCCCTCAGAGACCCCCTGAAGCCTGTGCCATGTAGTTGGACCCTTCCTCCCTATCTTTCCTACTCCTGACCCTCTTGGCTCAGGGCCAATATCTTTCCTCAGCCAAAAACTAGATAAAGCCCTGTCTCTTCCGTGTTCTCTCTCTCTCCTGGAACACCGCTTCGAGAATAAAGCCTTGGACTGAAGCTAGGGGTGAGAGCCACTCTTTTGAAATCTTTTATTCTGTCTCTTTGAGATATATCTCCCTAAAGCCCCTGGGGAACTGAGCTAGCAAGAGCCTGGGGGGTGGGCAGAGGGAGTATATTTCAGTTGGCCCCCAACGTGGTTTTTTTATAAAATATTAAAAAGTCCACGAGTAAGCTGGAGTACCTATACAGGGGGTCTCAAAAGCTTTTTGGTGGTGCAACTACCTTGTCACTATCAGCTGCTTTTGCGCAGCTGGGAGCGTTAGGGAAAGGTCGGTAGCTTGCTTTCACGCCAAAGCAAGTCGGCCTGGGACAGAAACCCCTGATGCAGCGACACGGCACCCCAGGGTCCACTGGAGAAGGTAAGATACCTTTCGTTTACCTGGGAACAGTGAGAGGGCACTAGGACCCAGGGCAGGCGCTTGTTGCGTCATTGCGGTTTTTGTTTTTTTTTTTTTTTCTTCTTTTTTTTTTTCTGCCGGGGACGGCTGGACCGCTCTCGACTGGGGGAGACCGAGTTTTGGGGTGGGCTAGGTACGGGACGGTCCCGGGACACAGGATAAGGCGCCTAGACCCCCCCCTCCCGTACCCCCGCAGTCAGGAAAAGCGGCAAGAGCGGGTCACCCTGGCCGCGTTCAGCCTGCCGCTGCCTCTTATCTCGGGAGGGAGCAGGACGCAGCGTGTTTATTTTTTTTCGTGTCAGGGGTTAGATTTTTCGAACAGTTTGCCTTTTAAAACATCAGAAACATGGGCCTGAGACTTTCTGTTTATCAAAAGAGTGCATTAGAACAGCTTAGAAACATATTAACTAACGTAAGAATCCCTAATAAGTTGTTAACACAGTTTGTCTGCTGGCTGTCACATGAGATTACAGACTCTGCTTTAGAAGATATAAATTCCGTTTCATTTTGGGATAAGGTCTGATTTATTAAAATATGAATTTCGATCTAATATCGATACCCAACTGTGACGGACAAAAGACTCTCTAACTGTTAAAGTTAGAAAGTGTATGTTTAGTACAACGCCGGGCAGCGCTGGGATATTTCCCTAATGAGCGCTACAAAGATCACAGGTGATTACAAAGCCTTTTATCCACAATAGTGTTGAATACACAAAATACAAATGCATATTCATACCCTTGTCACCTCCTCTTCTCCGCTTCGTATGCTAATTAACAAAAAGGCTATTAAGCATGCGCAGTTTGTTCCCTGAAATGAGTCGGGGGTCTATTCTGGGGAGGGGTCACTAGAAATGAGGAAGTAAAATTAGTCTTCCTCGTTCTAACCTTTCAACCTTTTGCTGTGTCATGATTCATGGATCCTTGGTAGGACTCCCTGTTTCCTGTTTTCCAGGCCTATTTCAATAGGTTGTTTCTGAAAACAGGAGGTTTGCAACTGTTTTGCATTCCTGGGGTATTGATTAGCTTCTGCAAGGAAGCTTTACACAAACACAGAGTTGACAAGTAATGAGTTATTAGATACAGGATAGCTTATCTAAAATCCGGTCTATCTTTAACCATCCTCTAAGTTTTAACTGATTTCAGCAAAGCTTATCTTTTCAGCTAAATCAGCAATATACATAGCTTTTCTAAAGTCTTCAAAATTAGTGCCTCAGTTTCCCCACTTCTTCTTTGAAATGAGTAAATTCTTTTACTCAACATGCAGAATCTTCTTCATCTATCTAAGTTGTACAGCTAGTATCTCTCAAGACCAAGCTATATGCCTTTGATAGTGATGTTAAGGCTGCTACTCATCGTAGCATCCTCCAATTCCAAACAAGTATTATAACAGATAACACCAGACTTATGCCAACTAAAATAAGCAACACAATTACAGGGTGGACTAAGGCATTTAGTATACCAGTTGCTGTCGGAGACGACCCAAAAGCACATCCTACTGATGATGAGACAAATGTTCCTGAAGCCTTTTAAAAACTTGTTTGATAGTCTCTGTACACAAATTGAATTAAGTCTCATCTATAATTTGGTTGTCTATCCTTATGATGGGGCATGCTGTCCTTAGACACAACCTTGTCCTGTCACAGTTCAGGACTCTAGATTAATAGTTTGCTATTTTCCTTCAATTTCTCGTGCCCACATCCTGTGTTCAGAAGGGTACAATACAGTTCCCTCATGGTTTAATCCTAAGGGGACTATTGGATGTATTAGGTCCACTGAGGCATCGTGTATAGTTAAAACAAAGGCTGTCACTACACTAGTTACAGGGTTATAGGTGAAATTGACCAACACACACCAAGACTGAAGTTCCCTTTCCATATCAGAAGCATTGTCCCAAACAATTTTGCGAATTTCAGCAGGGAATGTTCCCTCTCCACCTTCCCTGATAACTGCAGCAGCTACTGTTTGCATCCACAGTTGTGCTTGAGTACACCCTAGAGCCAGTGAGATATTTTCACTAGCTGTACCTAGCGCAATAATTATTACCTCATGATCTCGCTCCTCTGTGTTTCCCCATTCTGGTAGTATTTGGGTCAGTTTCCAATGATTGTTACCCAGTGCTAGTAGAGAGGATTGCAAAGGTTGCTGTAGTTGAACTAAATCACTCCCTACTGAGGTTAATTTATTCATCAGCACCTCTGAATCTATTGTGTTCAGCACTCCCAGTCCTGTCCCTAGCAACCCAGTGAGATCCCTCTTACTCCTGAAATTGGGAGGCATACTTTTTTGAAGCCAAGTGGTCCAATCCATAAAGGAGTTTCTGAGAAATGGGGCACATTCTGGCCGAATGTGAGAAGCATTTACCTGTACTCCCATTTCTACTCGTTTTAAAGACCACTTTGGGTTGATTATCAGCTTCTGAATTCCTGTCCTCTTAATAGCATATGGCCCAATCCTGGTAACTACAGGAGTTATTCGTTCCTCTAATTCTGGAATAGCTGGCATCTGGGTGATCGCAGCCTTTCTTGGCACTGGTGGAGTGACCTTGGTCTGGTCTTTATGGAACTCAGTACATACCTGAGTGATGTTAAAGTCAATGTCATACCCTCTTATTGCACATCCCTCTATTTTGAGTCTAAACTGAAGACATTTACTCAAGCATCTGTCACAGCATTCAGGACTGATCCAGATGGGTTTCATGGGTGGGTGGTAAGCCTCGTGGAACCCATCCTGTACGAATGCATACTTACATCCCCAAACATTTCTTCCTTCCCACAAGCTTGCATTCGTGACTTTTAGCATCTTGTTTAAAGCCTTACGAGAGTAGGGGTCATAAGCTTTTCCTTGGCACCGGTATATCCCAGTCACATTATACCTACGTGGTATTGCATTAACTCTTGTTATGACTAAGGTAATTACTACAATAGTTATTAGTCCATTTATTCGTGGTCCCGAGTGAGCTTCAGCTTCAGTTCGTTATCGCCTGGGGTGACCTTCCAAATTCCGCCTGGGGCTTTCTTCACTCGGGAATGGTGAATCCAGGCCTTCTGTTCTTTGATCTTGATTGCAGTGAAGGTAGTGAGGAGCACTTGGAATGGTCCTTCCCACTGCGGTTCCAAGGTCTTTTCTGCAAAAGACTTAACGTACACATAATCCCCAGGTTGTACATCATGTACTGGCCCATCTAGTTCTCTGTTTTGAGCTCCAGCCACATATTTCTCAATTTCTCTAAGTTGTTTATTTAAGGCCACCATATATCTATGCATTATTTCTTCCCCCACTTGAATGGGTGTTGTTCCTTCTTGAACTGCATACGGCCTTCCATACAATATTTCAAAAGGGCTTAGTTTCTCTTTTGCCCTTGGTTTTGTCCGAATTCGCAATAATGCCAATGGGAGAGCCTGGGGCCAAGGCAAATTTGCTTCCTGCCCCAATCTCACAATTTGTTGTTTAATCAAATGGTTCATTTTCTCTACTTGGCCACTAGATTGAGGAAGTTATGGGGTATGCAATTCCCAATCTATTCCCAGGTGGTGACTAATTTGCTGCACAATTTTTGAAATAAAGTGTGGCCCCCTATCTGAGGATATGGTGGCTGGAACTCCAAATCTCAGTATTATTTCTTGCAACAGTGCTTTAGTCACTTCTTGGGCCTTAGCTGTCCTGGTAGGAAAGGCTTCTGGCCATCCTGAAAAGGTATCAGTTAACACCAAGAGGTAACGGTACCCTCCCTTTTTGGGCAGTTCTGTAAAATCAATTTGCCATTGTTGCCCAGGTCCACAGCCTTTCCCAATTTGTCCCACTTTAGGCTTTGGGGTATTTTTAGGGTTAGTTTGGAGGCAAAGTCTACACTGATGAGTAACTTGTATCACTGTGCCCTGCAATTTCCTGGCCATGATTCTTTCTTTCAAATGGTTATAAGGGGCATCTATTCCCCAGTGTGTTTTCTCATGTTCCCTCTGTACTAATGACCACAACAAATAGGAGGGTATTACAAGTTTCCCTTCTTCTGTTACAGCCCATCCCTCCTGGTTATAACTTGCCTTTTCCACCTTAATAAGTTTCTTATCCTTTTTATTGTATATTGGTTTACCTTCAATAGAAATTTTTCCATCTGGAATCAATGCTGCCTTAGTTATCTCATCAGGTATCTCACCTTTTGCTGCTTCTTTTGCCCCCCATCCACCAGCATATTGCCTTCTTCCAATTCAGAGCTCACTTTTCGGTGCGCTTTAATGTGCATGATGGCTACCTTTTCAGGTAATTGTACTGCATCCAATAGTCTCAGAATTTCTTGGGCATATTTAATATTCTTCTCTTGTGAGTTCAACAGTCCTCTCTCCTTCCAAATGGCTCCATGTGCATGAACTACCCCAAATGCATACCTTGAGTCCGTATAGATGTTAATTTCTTTTCCTTCTGCCAGCTTTAAGGCTCGAATTAAGGCAATTATCTCAGCCTTCTGCGCAGAGGTATTTGTTGGTAATGGTCCTGACTCTATTACCTCTCTGTGGTAACTGCATACCCAGCATGTCTTTTTCCACTGATGACACAGCTGCTCCCATCAGTGAACCAGGTCTCAACATCCTCCAATGGGGTATCCTTCAGATCCGGGCGACTGGAGTAGGTGGCTTCGATGGTCTCCAGGCAATCATGGATCACAGGTTCTCCCATACTTCCGCTGAGGAAGGAAGCTGGGTTCACAATGTTAGTTACCAAAATCTCAACATCATCTTGTTCTACCAGTATAGCTTGGTACTTCAGGAATCTCTGTGGGGAGAGCCAATGCCCCCCTTTAGCTTCCAGGACTGTAGACACTGTGTGGGACACTAGCACAGTCATCTTCTGGCCCAGGGTGAACTTGCGTGCCTCTTGAATGTTCACTGCTACTGCTGCAACAGCTCTGAGACACCCCGGCCACCCCTTAGCTGCTGTGTCCAGCTGTTTGGAGAGGTAGGCCACTACCCTTCAGTACGGGCCCAGATTTTGTGCTAGTATTCCTAAAGCGATTCCTTGCTTCTCATGAGAAAACAAAAAAATGGCTTACTCACGTCAGGAAGTCCCAAAGCTGGTGCTGACATGAGGGCCTTCTTTAGCTGGTCGAAGGCTTGAGTTGCTTCTTTTGTCCATTGAAGATCTCTGCTTCCTTTCGTGATCAAGGCATACAGAGGTTTAACCAGCAATCCATAATTATAAATCCACAGCCTGCACCACCCTGTCATGCCTAGAAAGGTTCTCAGTTCTTTCACTGTCTGAGGCTTTGGGGTCTGGCATATTGCCTCCTTGCGACCTTGCCTTAAGGTTCTCTGTCCAGCACTCACTTCATAGCCCAGGTAATTGACTGTCTGCTTTACCATCCGAGCCTTCTTTAGGGATACTCTTGCAGGCCCAGAAAGTTTAGGAGGCTTACCATCCAATCCATGCATTGTTCCTGGGTCTGGGTGGCTATTAAGAAGTCATCTACATACTGGAGGAGCTGTCCTTCTCCTGGAGGAGGTTCCCAGGACTACAGATCCTTTGCAAGCTGCTCCCCAAGGGTAGTGGGCGAGTTCTCATACTTCTAGGGTAATATGCACCATGTGAGCTGAGTTTTACGTCCAGATTTAAAAATTTTCCAGCTGGCTTCATGGAGAGGCAGGCAAAAGAAAGCATCTTTAAATCTAAAATGGTACACAGGTTAACAGGGTATAAGGATTGGCAACTAAGGGGTACAAGTCCTCAGTTACTTTGTTAACAGCCCTTAAATCTTCTAAGGGTGTATAGTTTAACCCTTACTGGCTGTCTGAGCTGTACTGGTAGTGTCATTCTTTGTCCTTCCTGGTATATCAGAAGCTCACACCCCAGGAAATATTTGATCTAGTATTTTCCTAAAATCTTCCTCTTCATTTGCAACTTCAATTTCTTTGGTTATCAACATTAAACCTAACAGTTCTACATATTGTAGATCTTTTACCTCCAAAATAATTTCCCCATTCTTAAATATTATTTATGTCTCCAGCTGCTCTAGCAGATCTCTGCCCAAAAGTGCAGATGGAGCTTTAGGCATGTATAAAAGTCAGTGAATTCTCTACTGTTTTCCCAGTTTATACTTCAATGGTTTGCAAAAATAAGCTCTTTCAGATTGGCCCTTTTACCATAACATAGTCATTGGTTACAGGTATTAGGGCCTTATTCAACACTGAAAATGTTGCCCCTGCATCTATCGAAAATTTTACTTTCCCCAGTTTGACTGTAACTAGAGGGTTCCCTAGGGTAGGCCCCTCTGGTCCCCTTTAGTCCTCCTTTACATGAGCAACCACCTTTTCCTTTCAGATCACCTTTTCTATGTTCATCACCCCTTCTTAATTCTGGACACTGGTTTTTCCAGTGACTAAATTCCTTGCAAAATGCACATAGATCATCTCTTATTTATATCTTTCTCCCCGGTTACTAAAAATTCTCCAGGCTTCATCCAGTAAAGTTTCTAAATTCTGGCTGTTTGGACCCCGGATCTTGTGGAGTTTCCTCCTGATGTTTCCTGTAGATTGTCCTGAAAATAAATTTATTAATTGCTGCATCTCTTCATCCAGGATCCAGGGGAGTGTCGGTGTATTGCGTCTCGCAGGCGATCTAGGAATTCAGAAGGTGTTTGAGAGGGGCCCTGTTTGATAGCATATAAGGCTGACCAGTTTATGGTTTCGGGGACTGCTCTTTCCAGCCCTCTTACTATCAGTTCCTGGTATTTCTTTAACCGTCCCAACCCCTCACCATTATTAGGATATCAACCTGGGTCTTGAAGGGGAAATACCTCTTTAACATCTTCCTGTGTGTTCTACAATCATCCTAGGCTAGATCCTTAGCTACTTTCAAAACTAATTGCTTCTCAGTTTCTGTTAAGGCACCAAGCAGCAGTTGGAGGTCTGCCCAATCAGGTAAATGCTGCTTAATCATAAACTTCATTTTCTTAGCAACTCTTATTGGATCACTTCGATAGCCCTTAGCACTCTTTTCCCAAATCTCTAAATTAATCGAGGAAAAGGGAACGTTAATCAGTTTTATCTCTTCATCAGAGGTCATTGCTTATCTTAGAAGTACTTGTATGACCTCTCTGGTTTGTTTTTCGGGTCCTTGATGTTATAGATACTTTTACTTAAACACCTTTCGAACCCACAGCTCTTACCAAACCACACAACAAAACACAAGCCCCGGGTTGCAGTTACAACCCTCCCTAGGGCAGGGAGACTTCTCTGAACTAGGCTCTCGCTCCCTATACCTCCTGCTCCTGGACATATACTTTTACTGAAGAGAGAAGTAGGGTTTACATGCACACACACCACGGGAGGGGAAAACTCCGTTTTATTTTAATCTTGAAAGGAAACAACACAACACAATCAAACAAATTGACAACACACACACTTGTCCCCTCTTCCTTGCTTAAATTGCTGATCACAAATTGTTATCAAAGTCTTCTGTTATACTCTACATTGGCTATATTGCAGCTAAACTGCACTCAAAAAAATTGCAAGCAGTTTCACGCACCGCAGCAAGCATACAGTTAAAACCTAACACAATTCCTGTCGAGCTGTAATCTGGGTACGGATGGGGACTTTTGCAAAATACTAACCAGGCTTCGGCCAGATATTAGCAATTCCAAATATCAGAGAACTCAAACGGGGCACAGCACAAGCCTCTCAGCAAGAGGGAAGCGGGGCCACTCCGGCCCCTCACCGTCCCACACTACCCTGGGACAGGGATCACCAATTCTTAATTAAAATACCACTCCACACACACACCGGCAATCTCAAAACCTCACAAAAATTAAGTATGTTCTTTCACAGTGGAGACAAGCCCCCCCCCCCCCCCCCCCCAAACCTTTAGGGGGTCGAAACGAGGCTGGAAAAAAACAGTCAGGAACTACAAAACTTGAATCCTTCCGCCGGTTACCAAGGCGATACCGGGCGTAACTCCACACCACCCGTCCTTTTACACGCAAAATAAACAGCTTATTCACTAACAACTGTTTTTACTTAACAATACACTGGTTAAAATTCTGCTGCCAGTCACACAAACAAAACTCACACACCGCACTTCTCCTGGCACACACTCCAAACACGGTACAAGCACTCCAAACACGTCCACTTTCTCAAACGCTAACACAGATATCCCTCCGCTGATCAGGCGGGGGTTTTAAAATTCTTTCACTGTTTAAACAGGCACAAACCCAAAACACTTACCACACACTAATGACATGCTCCAAAAGCACACAAATTTCAAATTCTTGCAACACAAACCCTTGCAAACCACGACACATATGGCACGCCAATAATTTTACTGCCTGAATGTACAATTGCAGCCGACGCGCCGGGACCCCAGTTACGGTCCCCTGCGACCTGGTCTGGGACCACTCGACCCAGAATTCACAAACCACAAGCCGCTTTTAAATCGCAACTAAAGCTGGAGCCACAATTGCTCCCGTACAACGAAAATACCAGACCTGCGGCTCTCTGCCGCTTCTGTCCCACTTCGGGACACAAATCTGGAGCCAAAATTGCTCCTAAACAACAACAATACCAGACCTGCGGCTTTCTGCCGCCTCTGTCTCACCTCGAGACACCTGGTTACAGCTGACGAGTTACCAGCTCTTACTTAAAACACAAGTAACCCTCAATAACAACAAAAACCACCAATACCAACCTCTGCGGAGCTTACCAAACCAAATCAGGCCTCTGCTTTGCATAAGACGTCTCTTATGACTTATAAGCTGCCTGTACTTAAAGGTACCTTTTCCAAAATTTATTAAACATACCTTTTTGTCCGTAGCTTTGGCAGATCTGGTCTCTCCCCGGGGTGTCAGCGGGGCCGCAGGAGCCCTCTTCCCAGAAAATTCTGGGTGGGCGCCCAGAGGGGTCCCAGACCCCGATGGACCCTCAGCCAGAGAGAGCAGCATCCTGCCACGGACGCCAAATGATTTATTAAAATATGAATTTCGATCTAATATCGATACCCAACTGTGACGGACAAAAGACTCTCTAACTGTTAAAGTTAGAAAGTGTATGTTTAGTACAACGCCGGGCAGCGCTGGGATATTTCCCTAATGAGCGCTACAAAGATCACAGGTGATTACAAAGCCTTTTATCCACAATAGTGTTGAATACACAAAATACAAATGCATATTCATACCCTTGTCACCTCCTCTTCTCCGCTTCGTATGCTAATTAACAAAAAGGCTATTAAGCATGCGCAGTTTGTTCCCTGAAATGAGTCGGGGGTCTATTCTGGGGAGGGGTCACTAGAAATGAGGAAGTAAAATTAGTCTTCCTCGTTCTAACCTTTCAACCTTTTGCTGTGTCATGATTCATGGATCCTTGGTAGGACTCCCTGTTTCCTGTTTTCCAGGCCTATTTCAATAGGTTGTTTCTGAAAACAGGAGGTTTGCAACTGTTTTGCATCCCTGGGGTATTGATTAGCTTCTGCAAGGAAGCTTTACACAAACACAGAGTTGACAAGTAATGAGTTATTAGATACAGGATAGCTTATCTAAAATCCGGTCTATCTTTAACCATCCTCTAAGTTTTAACTGATTTCAGCAAAGCTTATCTTTTCAGCTAAATCAGCAATATACATAGCTTTTCTAAAGTCTTCAAAATTAGTGCCTCAGGTAGGAAAATTAATAACTTTAAAGGTTGAAAATGGTGAAAACTGTTATAAATGATTAGAAGCCAATTCAAAAATAACAGGGTTTATTAGCAAAATTTCTAACACCGAATTAAAGCCACAATAAAAACGGGACAACAATCGATCGAGAGTTGGGTGGACAGAGAGGCGGTACAAAGGTACCCTCCGAATTCTGCCACACTGCTATGTTTCAGCCTGTGGGTTTTATACAGTTTTTTTTACCCTAAGGCTAAGTCTATTGAAAGTCCAGATATGCTGTGTTTCCAAAAGAGTCCTGTCTGCATGAAGAGGTTGCTTGATAGTTTTTTCTGAAATTCATCTTGGGAGGGGTGATCTGATCGTCCAGGATTTCCACCAAGATCGGTATCGGATGTTGAGGAGCTGTGAAGTGAGGGTCCACCCTTGATGGATGGGCCATCTTCTTGCTCTGCCTTGTCGTTACAGTTGTAAATGTGTTTAGGAACTTTGGAATCTTGGAGACATTCTCAGGTAGCTTCTTATTAGTAGCTTAAGTCCACACGAATTTATCTATTATACTTATTACAGTTCCCTACCTTTTTATTTACCCAAATAAATTCGTGTGTGTTGGATTGCCCTTCCTTAGTAATTGCCTTTGAGTCGTGGCATTCTACCCCTTTGTCTGATTCACAAATTTAGTATTGAGTGTCATAAAAGAAATAATACCCTTTTCCCTTATCTTTAGGACAATCATAATGCTTTTGATACTTCAGGTTTTCTCTGGTGCCATGTTTAGCCGTAGTTCACATCTCTTCCTGAGGGTTAGCCTCTGCGGGCTCTTGGGGGGGGGGGTCCCCCTGTCTCTCGGCTCAGGACTACGAGGACTTTCCATCACAACATGCCTCTGCCTTTCCCTTCGCCCACGGGGTAGCAGCCCGCGGCGGGGTAATCCATCTTCTCGGCAGCAGGCATATGTTTCTGGAGTCCTGTCAGTCCAAGCTGCAAACCTTCTTTTAAAGGCACTCCACTGGGACAACCTGATTGTATCGGACCAGCAAGGTACTTTGATTGTCTTTCTGCACTCGACCTTGAGCACTTCAACTTCAGCATCTAATTGCCCTTTTGTCCCCTTTTTATATATATGATACCATTCTGGAGAATCTAACTCCAGTAGACCCAAGTTAGTGGCAATTACTAAGAAATGGCTAGTCTCTTTTTGTTCTTTTTCTAAACAGTTGGTACATAATCCTTTTGGCCTACGCCCCCCTTTGCAGTGAGCAACCCAAATCAATTTACAATATACACACTTGAAGTGAACAAAGGGAAAACATTCACAATCCGGTCTTTCACACTTTATCTGATCTCTCTTGTTCATCGGTGTCGTTGCAACTTGACTTTCAGATCTCTAGGTGATGAGGACACTCTCTATTTTTGAGTAGTGTATTGTGGCTCCACTTTCTTTATTCTCGAAGCATGGGTCTACTCTTTTTCTGCAGTCTTAATTGCTGTATTTTAGGTAACTCAGTGAAATCTACTGGGATTCTTTTGAATGGGCGATAGGCAACTAGCTAAAGCTTAGCACAATTAGACAAATCATGTATTCTAAAGGGGGATCTTTAGCATCAATTCTTGCATAACACAAAGTAAGAACAATAGTAGTAATTAGTGAAAAAATAGGAAGTATCAATCTACTGCTGAAAATGATTACTTAAAAACTGCTTAAAAATTTGAAACATCTCTCAGAGCAATTTAAGGCTAAGGCATATCTGAACCCTTCTAACTACTAGGGCATTGTTAGAGCTTTTATACTCATGTCAACAAAAAAGAATTACAGCTTACATGGCTCAGCTAAAGGCAACTCTTGTAAATAATGAAAGCTGCTCATCTGATTTAACATTCAGAAATGTAAAAAAAGACAGATTTCATTTTTGGTGTTTATGAAACACGCTCAAGAACTTTTAAAGAGGAAGCTCTCCAGAGATCTTGCTGAGGGAGATGTCTACATGACACAGGGCAGGACTACACAGAGAGCTTAGGCTGCTGAAAACTTTGGGAACAGCATGGATATGTTACTTGGCTGCTTTTCTTAGACTGAGCAGCAGAATATTACTGCTAAAAAGTGCTGTGGAAATCAGAGCACAAAGGAAGTGAAATTGCCTCACTGAGAAGTCTAGATAGAAACTTTTTACACTTTTTGCTTTTTCTTTTGAGCTTTTAATTATAGACTAAATTGACTTGATACTTAGGATGGACAAGAAAATGAAATTATATTATTAAGAAAACAACAAATAGGGTTGACAAGAAGCAAAATGCAACAGGAATTGATTCAAACAACTGACATATGTAATTGTGACTTAACAAAACAAACAATTATAACAAATGCGGTAAGTGGGTCAATATTGCAGATTTTAAAATGAATAATGAAACGCAAAATAGGTACTTAAAATGAAGCTGTTTATGAAACTAAACATGGGCTAGTGCTTTAAGGACTCGGAGGTCTTCTCGCAGCTAAGCTACTGGCATTTAGATTCTTTGCCTTGTAAACTAATGGGTATTTAGGGGCACTTTGAGTGCATTTCTGCAGCCAACTTAGTGGCTTTTAAGCTCTCGGCTCTTGGCACTAAGCTCACATAGAAGTTTTGGGGTTAGCCTTGTCGACGTGACTGGCCCAAAGCACCTAACATACTCTAACTGGCTTTCCAGACTACTACAGCCCCTGGTTTAGGCTGCAGCGCTGGCTTTTCTTGAGCCCTGCGGCTTCAGATCTTCATCTTCTTGGATCTGAGCTCAGTGGAAGCATCTTCTTTTTCCCCCCAACTGGCTTTTCCCAGCTATGGCTTTCACCCCTAGTTTAGGTTTTAGCCTTCGCTGTAAAATAAAATAACACCTGTAGCTTCTGCTACTACCTTGTTAGGGAACATCGGCTACAAAAAAAACTTAAAACTGTTCATACTTTCCCAGGCACTATCCTAACAGGGTTGTCAGTCACCCTTGGTAAGCCTAACCAAGGACAGCATAAACTCAACAGCGTTTTCCTGTTTTAGTAGCCTAATGTCACTGGAACACACGCTCTTAAGAGACAGTTTGAAAATTGCCTCTTGTAGGATTTATTCTCGTGACAGGCAAAACTCTTAAAACTGAAAACGGGACAATCTGCAATTAGAGGAAACAACATAAAACATTCAATTGTAAAGACTATTCCATGGGGATTGGAGGGAAGTGGAAAGAAGATAATGTATTGCAAAAAAAAGGTATAAAGGATAGAGGATTTTGGGTTAGGCGTCCTAGCCAGCGAGCTCTTTCTGGTCAGGACTAGTGGATAGGAACTGGGAACTGGGGGGGTCGCAGGGAGCCAGAGAGACTGCAGACGTCCTGGGCTACTCTGCGCGGTGTGGTTTGCTGCTAATGACCCACTTTTGAAATAGGAACAGGGGGCAGGGACGACGAACAGGGATATGGGGTAGCAGAAAAGGCAACAGCAGCTTCAAGCTTATCTGTGCTCATTCGGCAAGTTCTACTCTTTATCTTGCTCTCTGAACAATAGGAGAGAGAATCATGGAATAGAATTCACAACTTGTTTATGTTTATGAAGTAAACATACATTAACATTAAAAGTTAACAGGGTAGCTAAAACTGTTAGACACTTCGGGATGGAGTGACTCTGCAGTTGCTACAGTAGTATCTGGTGGAAATAGTTTAGCAGGGTGTGGTTGAGAAGCTGGAACGACTGCATTTGCATATGAGTATAGCTGAGAGTGGGGTGGGGGTTTCTTGGGGGATGGGGAAAGCTGGGGACCTGGAAGGGAGAATTCTAAGGGAAAGATTTTCTCAGATCTCTCCCCCCCCTTCTTCTCCTCAGTTTCTGTTCTCACCTCGGGGGAACTGAGAATGGGAAGAGGATGGCTCTTTGGGGGAAGGGGGGGCTAGAAGCAGGATTGGGAAAAGGGGTCAGAGAGAGACAGAGAAGGCAAGCAGGAGGACAATCCTCTGCTGGACACGAGGAGCCTATGGAGGTGGCGGTGCCGGCTGCGGGAGGCAGAGGCAGCGGGATGGATGCGACGCTAGACGGGGCGCACGGGTGGGGGAGGCACAGCACGGGCTCGGCGCGCCTGGCCTGATCTGCCATCTGCGGAAGGTCTGCGGGCCCCCGCCGTACCTGGCTTACAGGCGCGGAGGAGGGCCTGGGTGCAGATGGTGGCCCCCCTCTCTGCCAGCGTGCCCTGGACGGCGGCCCCACACCTCGCGGGTTGGCTCTCGGCACGCAGCGGCAGCAGTCGCGGCTTGGCGCGGGGGGCTCCTGACGGCCCAGCGCCCCCCCCCCACAGCGGCACTAGCAGCGGCTGGCAGCGGCGGGCTCTTCTCTTCACCTTCCCCAACTTCGGTACAATAATAAATTAGTTTTCCTTGGACTCACTTTTCAAAATGGGGCACTCTCTCTAGTGCTCTAATATCTATTCTAGTGGACCCTCTGGTGGGATTTCAAAAGCACCTTTTCCCTTTCTGGGAGCACACCCCCTCCTTGATTCTTTCTGATGTTTACTCTTTCCTTGCCCCATTTAAAAAAAAAAACAAAAACAAAAAAACTTTACTTTTCGGTAATGGATCGCAATGCTAAATTCTTTCTTAGCTCTGGCTAAGAGCAGGGATCCTCTCCCTGACTGTTTCAAATCGCAAACCGGGTCCCGAATCGTTCGGCTTACTTACCCTGTCCGGTGAGCTGAACCGGGGGTCTGTTTGTCCGATGAAAGAATCTTTGGTTTGCGTCCTGGGCTTTTACCAGCCCGTAGCAAAAGGGTTTACCGGTTCCCCAAACCCAGAGGGACGTATCCTTCCCCTTTTGCTTCCTTGTGATCGATTCCCCCAGACTCCCCGAGTCTGGGCTTTGATGAGCAAACGAGTTTTCCCCAATCCTCTTCCCCGCCAGCCGAAAAAAACTTTGCGGGAAATCTGGTACAAGAGCTTACAGATCTACCCTTGTATCGTGGCAAGGCCACGTCTCGCTCACCCACTCAATCACCCACTCAACCAAGCATTACTTACAGCTATTTTCTTGCTTGGAGATCTTCGTGCACGGAGAAAAAAATTTTACGAGTGAAAAGTAGCCGCGGCTCCGAAAAGACTCCTATGTCTTTTCCCGGGTTTTCTGCTGGATCCAGGCCTTCTCCCTCTTTTTATTGTGGCGGCTTTTATCTAATTTTTGGGTTCGTAATACAATAGGTGTGAAGGGGTTTCCTGCTTTGCCGGGCCGCCAAAAAACCGGCAGGGCGCCCCCCGTGCAAAGGGATTCCTCCGCAGCCAAATTGTATCCGAGTCACGGCACCAAATCTGTTATAAATGATTAGAAGCCAATTCAAAAATAACAGGGTTTATTAGCAAAATTTCTAACACCGAATTAAAGCCACAATAAAAACGGGACAACAATCGATCGAGAGTTGGGTGGACAGAGAGGCGGTACAAAGGTACCCTCCGAATTCTGCCACACTGCTATGTTTCAGCCTGTGGGTTTTATACAGTTTTTTTTACCCTAAGGCTAAGTCTATTGAAAGTCCAGATATGCTGTGTTTCCAAAAGAGTCCTGTCTGCATGAAGAGGTTGCTTGATAGTTTTTTCCGAAATTCATCTTGGGAGGGGTGATCTGATCGTCCAGGATTTCCACCAAGATCGGTATCGGATGTTGAGGAGCTGTGAAGTGAGGGTCCACCCTTGATGGATGGGCCATCTTCTTGCTCTGCCTTGTCGTTACAGTTGTAAATGTGTTTAGGAACTTTGGAATCTTGGAGACATTCTCGGGTAGCTTCTTATTAGTAGCTTAAGTCCACACGAATTTATCTATTATACTTATTACAAAAACAAAGTTTCTTTATTTATTCCAATATTTTACAAGCCCGCAAGCAGCTGTTAGAAGCAGAAAACAGCAGACAGCCACACAAAAACTCTCAGCAGATCCCTGAATCCTCTGTTCCCAAGAAGCAGGGATCCCCTGGTCCCCCACTGAATTCTGCTCATCAAATCCAGCCATTCTCCCTATACCCTACTCTCCCGCCTGTTTTTTCTCAGGAATACCATTCTAACAGCTCCAAAGATGCAGATTTTTCCTCTCAGGGCTCTGGTCGGGTAGATAAGTCTCTGAGAACTACAGACCACGTGGTGGACGCTGATAGCAGCCATTTGCTTCCTCCTCCTTCCCACAATCCCTTCTTCTCCCCAATTCCCGCCCCGACTCCATATCTCTCTCCCAATCCCCCACCCCACCCTTCTTCCCACTGCCTCCCCCTCCCTCCGAGCGGCCGCGCGAAGGGGGAGGGTCCCTTGCAATCACCAGTCCCAGCGTGGATGGGGGGAAAGATAGTGGAGGGGGGAGTGGTTCCCCCGCAGCAAGGTCTCAGGAACAGCCTAACCTGGGGCCCTGGGAGAGGAGGGAGGATCTGCCTGTTGCAGGACCCCGGGGGGGGGGGGGGGCAATACCCCCTGGCTGCCTGGGCAATGGGGCAGCAGCAGGATTTTTAGCAACTCAGAATAATGATCATGAAGGCATTCCATCTGTGGCTCCCGTAGTATATGTGGATAAGAGTAATATTAGAAGAAATTATCAGCCCTTTTCCTATCAAGATAAAAAAGAGCTGTGTAAAATGCAGAGACAACTTGGAAGATACAGTTAAATTTTAAAGGGTATGATTAAAGCTACTTTTAATTCAAATGAGATGGTACCCAGTGACATCAAAGATTTGTTCAGATGCCTATTAACTCCTTCAGAGTATGATTTATGGGAAAGCCTGTGGAAAAAATCTTTAAGGAAAAGTATTACAGGAAATTCAACAAACTCCTGAAATAGCTCAAGACAGCAATGACAATGACATTACACATGACCATCTGTGTGGTGAAGGTGGTTATAGTTGTCCTGATGAGCAAACTCAACTGTTATCCAAGTCAGTTTTAGATAAGATCTGTAATGCTGCAGAAAAAACGTTTTATCAAATTCCAACAACTGAGATAAAGGGCAGTTATGTTAACATTAAACAGTTTCCTTCAGAGAATTTCTTGCAGTTTGTGGATCGTCTGAGAACTCAAGTGGAAAGACAGGTGCAAGACCCAGTGGTGCAGGCAGAATTGATTGAGGAGATGGCTCAGAGGAATGCTAATGAGACCTGTCGTAGAATCATTCTTAGCCTTCCCCTCGACCCATCGCCTAGTCTCGCACAGATGATAGAAGCCTGTGCCAGGAGAGCAGAACTTTTCAGTGCACCTGAAAGGCATCCAGGACTGACACACCCAAAGCCTGTGGCAGCTGCGGCACCAGGACCAAGGAGGCAACCAGTGTCATCAAACCAGCTGCAGCACATCATCTGCCACTGCTGCAAAAGGCCATGACACTTCACCAAAGCCTGCCCACAAAACCAGAAACACAAGTCCAACAAACAAAAAAACTGAATTCACAGCACGGCCCAGAAATTAAATCCTTGACGCGCAAAGATAGAAATTCACAAGAAAACACACTGGCAAATGCCTCTCTCTTAGCAAAAAAAGGGGGAGGGCAGGACACACGGTGTGGGGGTGCAGAAAAATAATAATTTTAATGTTCAACTAACAAGGTATGGCAGCCGCGAGGCCGATATAGGCTCGTGACTACCAAAGGTTTTCATTTCAGATCTACTGATTGGACAGTAATTACAGTGGACCTGTCAAACATCTCACAGGACCTGACGGTTAACCACATGGAACCAAACAGTGAGTATTTTGTTATTGAGGACACAGCACACACACCACTGGACATTGAGGTGGCTCCCATGACCATTAAGGGAAAGATAACAGGCCTCATGCTGTTGGCACGCTGCATGCACCCACCATTCTACCTGGTAGAGGGGCAAGTTCTTGCCCAGGCCATTCCTGTTCTGGCAGAGATCCTAGCGGATGGAAAATCACCGGAAGTCTACTGGGTGGAGGTGGTGGGGGAGAACAAACCTTCGCTGGCATGTAACTTAGTCCGTGGGTCAGACCGCCTCCATGTGGAGGGGGTGCTAGATTCGGGCGCGGATGTTACCGTTATACCTGAGAGCATGTGACCATCACATTGGGAGTTGCAACCCGTGGCGGGCAAACTTCAGGGCATAGGAGGACACACAATGGCAAAAATCTCAAAAAACATAGTACAAATTGAGGGACCTGACGGGAAATTGGCAAATGTCCGTCCATTTATTGCTGAATATAAGGCTCCCTTATGGGGGAGAGACACCATGTCCCAGTGGGGAGTCCAATTGGTCATTCCTAAGACACCCCAGGATTTTTGAAAATAGCCACTGTGGAGCGCCCTACCCACAAATTGAAGTGGTTGGACAATACCCCAAGATGGGTAGCACAGTGGCCATTGAGTAAAGAGAAGCTCAAGGCGCTTGAGGAGCTTGTGGAGGAGCAGGTGGCTCAAGGCCACCTAGAAGAGACAACAAGCCCTTGGAATTTCCCAGTCTTTGTAATAAAGAAACCGGGGAAGGACAAGTGGAGGTTGCTCCATGACCTCCGAGAAATAAACAAAATTATAGAGGACATGGGACCACTCCAACCAGGGATGCCTTCACCAACAATGCTCCCTCAAGATTGGCAATTGGCTGTTCTAGATATCAAAGATTGTTTCTTCCAAATTCCTCTACACCCAGAAGATGCCCCACGGTTTGCATTCTCGATTCCTACCATTAATCGAGAAGCCCCAATGAAGAGATATCACTGGAAAGCACTGCCACAAGGCCTTAAATCCAGTCCTTTCATATGCCAACAGTACGTAGCCTCATTACTGTCATCGGTACGTGCCGAAAGGATGCCATCATCCTTTACTACATGAATGATGTGCTTGTGTGTGCTCCCAATGACTCTATACTCCAACACACGCTTGACCTAGTGGTTAAGGTTTTAACCTCTGCTGGATTTCAATTGCAGGAAGACAAAGTTCAAAGGATGCCACCTTGGAAGTACCTGGGTCTGCAAATAACTGCAAGGACCATTGTTCCACAGAAATTGGAAATTGAATGCAATCCCAAAACCCTGGCAGATCTCCACTCCTTGTGTGGGTCTTTGAATTGGGTAAGACCTTGGCTAGGCCTCACAAATGAAGATTTAGACCCTCTCTTCAATTTATTGAAGGGGGAGAGGGAGCTGGTTTCTCCCAGGGAACTGACCCCAGAGGCAAAAACGGCAATCGAAAAGGTACAGAAGGCCTTATCAGAGAGGCAGGCTCATCGGTGTGAGCCAAATGTACCTTTCCATTTCATTGTTCTAGGAAAGCTGCCACATTTGCATGGTTTGATTTTTCAATGGATCGAGGGGCAGAGATTCACTCTTGATCATAGAGTGGGTCTTCCTCTCTCACCAAAGATCCAAGACCATCACGGAGCCACAAGAGTTGATAGCTCAACTGATTCCGAAGGTGTCCTAGGTTACAATGTAAAATTGTGCCCGAGGTATGTATTCTATCCCCGTGAGCGTTTGAAACCAGGTGGGGCAGTGTTTTCCTTATCTTCTGTTAATGAGCCTAACAATGCCTTGCCACATGACTCATAGATAACTCCCTCCGGGAGTTATCTCTGTTTAATGGGCCATCAAGGACCCACTGCATGACTCATAGAATGAGATCATCCCATTGTGAGATGCTCCGCCCAGGGGGAGGAGCCAAGCATTCCCACCTGGATAAATCCAGGGTTTGGGACAGCACAGGCAGCTTTTATCCACTGGACTTCCAGAGGAGACAAGAGCTGCCAGACGTTTCTACAGGAATCACTGCTTCGACAAGACCATCTCATCTGGACTGCCACTACCACCCTAACTAACAGGGTGTCAGGTTGTATTCTGACTCTGTCAGTGGTTTTTTTGTACTATTACTTTTATTTTACTTTCTTTTATTTCTTTTCTTTTCCTCTTATTAAACTGTGTTTCTGACTTGGAGTCTTTCACTGGTTTTGCTTTCAAACCAGCACATATTTTTGGTGCCCAATGTGGGGCAGGAGGTACTGAGAAAAGTCAGAATTACAATTTTGTATTGGGAAAAAAGACACCTTTTCACTATGATGCTCAGCATGTTGACATGTGTCTTGTACCTAGCTCTCTATATCTTTCCACACATGGGGCAGTATCTGCAGATCTTAATACTCTGGTGTAAACCAGGGTATTGCACTAATATTGCTTTATTGGTCTATTATGTCTATTGCATGATAACCTCCAAGGCAATGAGCACAATTCGGAATATGTACTCAATTTTGTTGTCTTGTCCCGGTCTAGGATGTTTTGTTTGGGGTCTCAACAATCTCACCCAGCCACAGTAGGGAGGGGTAAAGAATAATTTTTTCCCGTCTTTCAGGCCTGATACAGCAGTTTTTGAAAATATTGAGTTCTCTCTGGATACCAAGGACAGCATAATGTTGTTGTTAGTACTGCTTTCTCTTCTCTGCACAGCCCGCACCATGCTTAGAAACAAAACACTACATGATGCACATGATGTAGTGCAGCGTCTTCTTGAGGCAGAAGAGAAAAGAACCAAATGCACAGCAACAGCCTTCGTGTCCACACAGATTGTCACAGAGGAGAAAGGAACCAAAAGCCAGGCAACAGTGTTCGAGTCTACGCAGACTGTCACAGAAAAAATAGAAGCCAAAAGCAAGGCAACAGTGTTCGAGTCTATGCAGACTGTCACAGAGGAGAAAGGAACCGAAATCAAGGCAACAGTGTCCGCATCTACACAGACTGTCACAGAGGAGAAAAGAACCGAAATCAAGGCAACAGTGCCCACGTCCACACAGACTGCCACAGAAGAGAAAGAAGCACCAAGCAAAGCCACAACGTCTGTGTCTGTGCAGGTTGTCACAGAGGAGAAAGAAGCCAAAAATGCCAGCATCTCCACACAAACCATCACTGAACTGGAACAGCCTAAACCGGTAGCAGTTGCTCCTGTTCAGAAGAAGAAAGCAAAGAGCAAATCAGTCCACATAGTGACTGATGAAGATGCAGCAGGACCTTCGCACCCAGCAGAAGAGACAGAGCCAGAGATCATCACTCGCTCTCTGTCCCTGGGTGAGCTATGTGACCTGCGGAGGGAATTCACCTGCCAGACAAATGAATCCGTCCTGACCTGGCTGCTCCGTATCTGGGACGCTGCAGCCAATGACACCATTCTGGATAGAAGTGAGGCCAGGCAACTGGGATCGCTGTCCCGGGATGTGGTCATTGACCAGGGGATCGGGAGAACCCAAGAAACTCTCAGCCTCTGGCGACAACTGCTAACAAGTGTGAAGGACAGATACCTTTGTAAAGAAGATCTCCAGGTGCACCAAGGAAAGTGGAGCACGATGGAACAAGGTATCCGATGCCTGAGAGAATTGGCTGTGCTGGAGATCATTTTCTCAGAGGACGAGAGATTTCCTAAAAGCCCAGATGAAGTCCAGTGCACATCGCAGATGTGGTTGAGATTTGCATGGCTTGGACCGGAGATGTATTCCCGTTACCTGGCAACGCTGCAATGGAGGGCAGGCGAGGACAGGGTGCGCGTCTTAGTCAATAAACTAAGAATTTATGAGGACACTGTCACTGCCCCATTTCGTACCCATGTCTCATCCGTGGAAACAAGGCTGGCTGAGCAAGTCCGAAGCTTGATTGAAGAGGGCCATCAGAAACTGAAAAAAGAACTTAAGGAAGAAATTTACCACGTCTCGCCAGAACCAACAAGAGTCTCTGCCATTAGGAGCAGGCGTCCCCCAGCCAGGGAGAGAACATACACTCCACGAAGTAACCTCTGGTCTTTTCTTCGGGAGCATGGAGAAGACATGAGGAAGTGGGATGGAAAACCCACCTCCTCCTTAGCAGCCCGGGTACGTGAACTGAAAAGAGAGACCCCTACCACAAGAAGTTCATCTAGAGTCAATGCTGCTCCAGTCTCTTGAGCACAAAACTCCAGACGGGATAGGAATGATGATATGACTGATCCTCTCGAAGGAACCTCAGGAACATATTTACAGGAAGAGAGTAGCGTGTACCATGACCAGGAATAGGGGGGCCCTGCCTCTAGCCAGGTAGAGGAAAGGGACAATCGGATCTATTGGACTGTGTGGATCCGATGGCCTGGCACATCTGACCCACAAGAGTATACGGCTTTGGTTGACACTGGTTCTCAATGCACCCTGATGCCATCAAGGTATGTAGGAACAGAATCCGTCTCTATTTCTGGAGTGACAGGAGGGTCCCAGCAGCTGACTGTAGTGGAGGCCGAAGTGAGTTTAACTGGGAACGGGTGGCAAAAACACCCCATTGTGACGGGCCCAGAGGCCCCATGCATCCTTGGCATAGACTATCTCAGAAATGGATATTTCAAAGACCCAAAAGGATATCGTTGGGATTTGGGTTAGCTGCTGTAGAGACAGAAGGCATTAGACAACTGAATACCCTGCCTGGTCTCTCGGATGACCCCTCTGCTGTGGGACTGCTGCGAGTTGAAGAGCAACAGGTACCAATCGCCACAGCAACAGTGCACCGTCGGCAATACCACACCGACAGGGACTCTGTGATTCCTATCCATGAGATGATTCGTAAACTGGAGAACCAAGGGGTGGTCAGCAAGGCTCGTTCACCTTTCAACAGCCCTATATGGCCAGTTCATAAGTCCAGTAGAGAATGGAGACTGACTGTGGATTACCGTGGTCTGAATGAGGTCACGCCACCACTGAGTGCTGCTGTACCAGACATGTTAGAGCTTCAGTACGAGCTAGAGTCCAAAGCAGCAAAGTGGTACGCAACCATCGACATTGCCAATGCCTTCTTCTCCATTCCTTTGGCAGCAGAGTGCAGGCCTCAGTTTGCTTTCACCTGGAGGGGTGTGCAGTATACCTGGAACTGACTGCCCCAGGGGTGGAAGCACAGTCCCACAATCTGCCATGGACTGATCCAGACTGCATTAGAAAAAGGCGAGGCTCCTGAACATCTCCAGTATATTGATGACATTATTGTATAAGGGAACACAGAAGGGGAAGTCTTCAAGAAAAGGGAGAAGATTATCCAGATTCTGCTGAAAGCTGGTTTTGCCATTAAGCGAAGTAAGGTTAAGGGGCCGGCTTGAGAAATCCAGTTCCTGGGAGTCAAATGGCAAGATGGTTGTCGCCAGATACCCACAGAAGTTATCAACAAGATCACTGCGATGTCTCCATCAATGAGCAAGAAGGAAACACAAGCTTTCCTAGGTGCCATAGGCTTTTGGAGAATGCACATTCCTGAGTATAGCCAGATTGTGAGTCCTCTCTACCTGGTTACCCACAAGAAGAATGATTTCCACTAGGGCCCTGAACAGCAGCAAGCCTTTACCCAGATCAAGCAGGAGATCGCTCATGTGGTAGCCCTTGGCCCAGTGAGGACAGGACCAGATGTGAAGAATGTGCTCTACTCAGCAGCCGGGAACAATGGCCTTTCCTGGAGCCTTTGGCAGAAGGTGCCGGGTGAGACTCGGGGTCGACCATTGGGATTCTGGAGTCGAAGCTACAGAGAGTCCGAAGCCAACTACACTCCCACGGAGAAGGAAATCTTGGCTGCCTATGAAGGAGTTCAAGCCGCCTCAGAAGTAATTGGCACTGAAGCGCAGCTGCTTCTGGCACCCCGACTGCCAGTGCTGGGGTGGATGTTCAAGGGAAAGGTTCCTTCCACGCATCATGCCACCGACACTACTTGGAGCAAATGGATTGCCCTCATTACACAGCGCGCCCGTATTGGAAACCCAAATCGCCCTGGGATTCTGGAAGTTATAACAAACTGGCCTGAAGGTGAGACTTTTAGATTATCCTCTGAAGAAGAAGAGGAGCAAGTGACACGTGCCGAGGAGGCTCCACCATATAACGAGCTACCAGAGACTGAAAGATGATATGCCCTCTTCACTGATGGTTCCTGCTGAATTATAGGCGCTGACCGGAAATAGAAAGCTGCAGTATGGAGCCCCACACGACGAGTTGCACAAGCTACCGTATGACAAGGTGGATCAAGTCAGATGGCAGAGCTTAAAGCTGTCCAGCTGGCTTTGGATATTGCTGAACGAGAGAAGTGGCCGAGGCTCTATCTCTACACCGACTCATGGATGGTAGCTAATGCCCTGTGGGGATGGCTGAATCACTAGAAAAAAGCCAACTGGCAGCGCAGAGGGAAACCCATCTGGGCTGTTGAGATTTGGCAAGACATTGCCACCCGAGCAGAGAAGCTAACCGTGAAGGTTCGACACGTAGATGCACACGTACCCAAGAGTCGGGGTAATGAAGAGCATCGCAACAATGAGCAGGTAGACAAAGCTGCCAAGGTGAAAGTACCACAAGTAGATCTAGACTGGCAGCACAAGGGAGAATTATTCCTAGCTCGTTGGGCCCATGATGCCTCTGGTCATCAGGGAAGAGATGCAACATACCAATGGGCCCGTGACCGAGGGGTGGACCTTACTATGGACAGCATCTCACAAGTCATCCATGACTGTGAGACCTGCGCTGCAATCAAACCGGCCAAGCGGGTGAAGCCTCTGTGGTACGGTGGACGATGGTTGAAGTACAGGTATGGGGAAGCCTGGCAGATTGACTACATCACCCTTCCCCAGACCCGCCAAGGCAAGCACTACGTGCTGACCATGGTAGAAGCAACCACAAGATAGCTGGAGACCTATCCTGTGCCTCATGCTACTGCCCGGAATACCATCCTGGGCCTTGAAAAGCAAGTCCTGTGGAGACACGGCACCCCGGAGAGAATCGAGTCCAACAACGGGACACATTTTAAGAACAGCCTTATAAACACCTAGGCCAAAGAACATGGTATTGAATGGATATACCACATCCCTTATCATGCACCAGCCGCCGAGAAAGTTAAACAGTGCAATAGACTATTAAAGACTACCCTGAAAGCACTTAGCAGAGGTACCTTCAAAAATTGAGACATAAACTTAGCCAAAGCCACCTGGATGGTCAACACCTGAGGCTCCATCAATCGAGCTGGTCCTGCCCAGTCTGAACCCTTGCACACAGTAGACAGAGATAAAGTCCCTGTGGTACACATGAAAGAGATTTTAAGAAAGACTGTTTAGATTAATCCCACCTCAGGCAAAGGCAGACCCATCCGTGGGCTTGTTTTTGCTCAAGGACCTGGTTATACTTGGTGAGTAATGCAAAAAGATAGAGAAACCCGTTG
Organism: Acrocephalus scirpaceus scirpaceus; assembly: GCA_910950805.1. NCBI lineage: Eukaryota > Metazoa > Chordata > Aves > Passeriformes > Sylviidae > Acrocephalus > Acrocephalus scirpaceus. Next base: position 77,160,056 of record OU383776.1, read on the forward strand.
TGTACCACAAGGAGACCTAATTTTAAGTGAGAACTAGAATTAGTGTGTAAGGTTTCATTCTGTGTATATATGTATGTAGCTGTGAGAATGTATGATGTAGATAGTGATAGAAGAAAGGGTGGATTATATCCTAGGTTACAATGTAAAATTGTGCCCAAGGTTTGTATTCTATCCCCATGAGCGTTTGAAACCAGGTGGGGCAGTGTTTTCCTTATCTTCTGTTAATGAGCCTAACAATGCCTTGCCACATGACTCATAGATAACTCCCTCTGGGAGTTATCTCTGTTTAATGGGCCATCAAGGACCCACTGCATGACTCATAGAATGAGATCATCCCATTGTGAGATGCTCCGCCCAGGGGGAGGAGCCAAGCATTCCCACCTGGATAAATCCAGGGTTTGGGACAGCACAGGCAGCTTTATCCACTAGACTCCCAGAGGAGACAAGAGCTGCCAGACGTTTCTACAGGATCACTGCTTTGACAAGACCATCTCATCTGGACTGCCACTCCCACCCTAACTAACAGGGTGTCAGGTTGTATTCTGACTCTGTCAGTAGTTTTTTTTTTTTACTATTATTTTTATTTTATTTTACTTTTCTTTTATTTTCTTTTCATGTTTTTAAATTGTGTTTCTGACTTGGAGTCCTTTGCTGGTTTTGCTTTCAAACCAGCACAAATCCGCCATTGTTTATGCTGTTGGGCTGAAAGTTGTCCTTGGTCCTCAGCAGGAAAAGGATTTGTGTTGTCTACCCACTCTGTGAAGGCAGCTTACTGGCACTTAACATGAGGCTCAGAACTACATCCCTAGGCAGCACAGAATCTGAAAATATGAAAGCTAAAGCTTAAGGCATCAGGATCTTCACTAATTGTATTTTGTAGTTTGGTTTCTTAAACTGTGTGTGGAACTGTTGTGATGACCTGAAGAAGTGGACTCATGGACAGACTTTATTCTTTTAGTTTTAAAAAATAATACACATAAAAATTTTCATTGAAAAATCTTAACTGAAATTCTTGAAAATTGAAACCTAAATAGAAAAAAATCTGAATTTCACTTTTTCGTTACACTTTCCCCTTGATTTTTTTTTCTCCAGTTCCTTTTGGCTTTAATAAGAATCAACCATCGTGTTTCCCCCTGCTCCAGGGAAGGAGGACCCAGCTGACAGACGCAAAGCCAGAATACATGAGAAGGAAAACACTAAATATAAAACCAATAATTTTTCCTTCAACCCCACTTGATTACAGCGATCTGAGCTGCAATTGGAGGCACAGACTCCAAGCTGGAAAGTATAACAGGTTTGAATTTAACTTTCTCACTTTAAAGTTTAAATTTTATGGAACTTTATGACTTAGAAAGTGCCCGAGAGCTCCCAGAGCGGCTCTGGCACCGGCGGGATCCCAGCAGGAGCTTTGCAGGTGTCCCGGCAGGAGAAGGGATTTCATGTTATTTGTTGAGTGGAAACCTTGATAAATTAAAGCTTTTCTTTTTTTGTCTTGCAAATTATTCTCAATGTGTTCTTGATTTGGGGGAAAGTAAACAAACTGAGAGAGTTTTCAAACTTGGGGTTGTTCGCAGATACAACAGCTCCAGGGATCTGCGGGAGGGTTTGTGGGAGCTCAGGAAGGGTGATACATAGATGTGAGAATTTTAGATAATCCTTTAGGCCTCTAGGTATTAGGATATATTTCAAATATTGCTTGGAATATACTAAATCCATTTTAGAAGCATTTGGTGGATACCGAACGCTGTGTCTGTTAACCTTTTGCATGATTATAAGCATCTAAGACTTCTTGGTGATAGTAAAGGGAAATTGCAAGCATCCTGAGACAACAAGGCCAAGAATGCAGATAAAGATGGAGGACACAGACCCTTAGCTAGCATAAACTGAATATTTCCTTGAAACAATGCCAAAGAGAGCCAGAAGCCGCGCAGGAGAGATAAAGGTGAAGAGTTCACTGAGGATGACTCCGTTCCTTCATCCCCCAAAGACCCCCAGAAGACCACCACAACAAACTGAGCATGCCCAGATGAGCGTAGAGTTAATTACCATACGAAGCGAGGACAGGCGGAGCCAGGGAATGAATATGTATGAGGTCACTCTGAGCCAACTGGGATCCATCAGCCAGTGCCCACTGAACCCTGCTGGAAGCTGTTCCTTGTTGGGTTTCTCCAGCAGGCAAAGAGCTCTGGCAGCAGCTCCTGACCCATCTCCTGTGGGGAGACAGATTGTGGGAAGAGAGATAGTACTAAAGGCAATCTTACCCTTGATATATTGCAGCTATGTTAATAATCCAAGAGTGGGAACAGCCTTGCCCTCCCAGCTATGGGTGTGATAAAGAGTGAGTTAGCTGGGAAGGAGTTTAGTAGGAGTTAGTTGGAGTCTGCTGGCTGTGCTGTGAGGAGGAAGGGACAGGAGGTCGTGCAAGGGACAGAAAGGGTAAGATGCTGTACGTAGGACAAACAGGGTTAGGTGGCTCTGATAGGGACAGAAAGGAGCAAGCTGGAACAGCAGAAGGAAGAGAGAAGACTGTGGAGAAGGAGCTGGGGCTGTGTGGAGCTGCCCTGTGAGATTGCTAAAGAGAAAAGGTACAAGAGACTTTCAGATAACAAGGAGTTGATGCTTGAAGCCTTCTGATGTTTTTACTGAAGCACTTTGAGTGCAGTGTCCGTCTCAACAACCACAATCTCTGGGTGGGAAGCTCCAGCTCTGAGCAGCACTGATCCACGAGACACTGGGAGAACAGCCCTGGTCCTGCTGCTTCCCAACATCTCCCCATCCCACGGCTCCGCTCTGCCCCAGTGTGGGGTATGAGTGATGCCAACGAAATCCCTCTGGAAAGCACATTCAGGAAAAGCCTGGCGTTCTCCTCTGCCCTCCAGCAGCAAAGCAGAGCTGCAGCTAGAGCTTTCATGACTCCTCAGTGATTCCCTGAGTTTGCTGTTGCTGGGATTGGGAATTGGAGGGTGTGCAGAGCAGGAGCCTTTGACATCCTCGGGGCTGAGTTTTGTCATGTTTTGCAGTGAACTGGAGGAATTCTGTTCAGTATGGAAGTGCTTTAAGTTTGTGGAACATGGGACAATAACTGAGCAGATGTACAAATGTAGGCAGAAATACAGGGAAAAGTAGAGCTCATCTCCCTACAGTTTATGGAAACTCCCCTTGACCTGCTTGGGCTCTGGGCTCTGCTGTCCTGGGAGAAAGGGGAAGGAGAGGGAAGAGTGAAGTCCAAGTGGGATTTTTAAAATCCAGACAACTTCTCCTGGCAGCATTGGAGTCCTCCAACCTCCTGCCTTTGGTGGCACCGCTAGAGGAGAAGCCAAATCTGCCCTGGTGCTTGGTTTAATGCTGTGCTAATCCTAAACCTTCACCCATGGGAATGCTAATGAATTACTAATTCTATTCCAAACAATGTCTACCAGGTTTCCCATAGGGAAAGGGATGGTTTACCCAGGAACTAAAGAGGCACAGCCAGACTTGAGCAGCACTGAAAGGCAACATCCCCCAAATACAACCAGATGTGCAAGGAATACATGACTTTCCATGGGTAAAACCTTCTGCAGAGCCCAAATTAGACTCAGCTGCTACTTCCAGGTCTTGAGGGTTAGGAAAAAGCAAATTTTTTGTGGGTGAGCCATAACCATAGCTCAGCCTTCTGGCCATGGCTGGCAGGGCAGAGTATTTATTGGTGAGGGCAGATGCTCCCAATTGGAGATATTAAATTCACATTCCTGAGTTTTAATTGCAGCTTAGCTAAAAACCCACACAAGGCAAGGAACTAAGATCAGTGTATTCCACACAACAAGGAAAATGATTTTGTCCCCTCTGAACCTTCCCACTCTGCAGCGTGGGCTCCAACCAAGGGTGGGAAAACCCTGCAGTTCCCAGTGGAGGATTTCATGTTTCACACTGGAGGATCTTTCCTCAAACACCCACACATTTTGCTTCTGGAGACCCTGGATGGGAAACCACAGCTGGCAGCACTGCTCCATGTCCACAGTGGCTCTGTGACCCCCAAAACTGTGCACAGAGTCTTGGAGCTGGGACAGAGCATCCTAGTGGATGGAGAAATGCCAAGGGAACAGAGCTGGGTGAGCTGGTGGATCCCAGGGAAGGGCCTGGGGAGCTCAGCCATGGATAGGACACCAAGAGTCAAAGAGGAGATGCTCCTGCAGAGCCCCTTTCCCTGCTGAAAGTCAAGGGATGCTTGACTGGAGCTGTGGAGCTGGCTCCCTCCTGGAACCAAAGCTTTCCCAAGGCCTTCCCAGCTCACCTTGTTTTTCCATTACTCGAGGACTCAGCTCATTTCTCTGAGAAAATACCCTGCTAAGGTTGCTGGGATTTGAATTTATGACTACGGGAGGTGTTGAGCCACCAGGCCAGATGGTTATGTGCTAATTTCCATGGTTTGGGGATCTCAGCACAACTGTCCACATTCCCAAACAAGAGAAAGCCATAGCTTGAGCTGTTTCCTACATTAAAACATTGCATGGTTTTCTTCTCCCCTTATTGCAGAAGAGGGTTTGATTTGGGCTGTATAATTTACAGTCCATAGCCTGTGACCCAGTGCAGCCAGGAAGAAACTTTGGAAGGGGAGATAATACCATGGAGACAGATTTTCCTCTTCCCTGAGCTGAAATTCCTCATGAAGCTGAATTTTGTTGACCATTTCAGCTAATTCTGATTTTCTTCTGCTCCAGCAACACTAGCCACTGACAGACTTAGTTCGTTAATAGTCATTAATTATGCTTGTCATCTGAAATATTCTTTGTTGTTGTATCTGAATTTTTTCCTAATTGTTTTCAGTTTTTGATAAGAGTTATGCATTTTTCCATCAAGGAACACTTTCTCTATTAACCTGTGGCAAAGAACTTGCTTGTGTTTCTGCAGATACAGAACTCAGGTGGATTCCAGCAAAGGACCTGAGGTCATATCAGGCACAGAGATGCTCTGACAACTCCGAGAACAGAGAAGCAAGCATGCAGATGTGAACTGCACAAAGACTAACTGATGGCAGACATCTTTTGTCCCACATGCAAGAACTGTGAACCTTGGGTTTTGTGTCAATGTAAAAAGTGTGGGAACCGTTGGTATCGTAGAGCTCTATTGGCACAAGTGTGGTGTACATCATGTTATGATTTAGAAGCTCAAAGTTCAAAGCCATTGAGTTTTTAGTTACAGTAGGTCACAAAGAAGAAAACAGTCCTCATCTTCCTGCTCTTAGGGAGGAATGTAGAAGAGAATTTTTGAGAGAATCAGGGGAAATTCAAATATGTGGAATTGAATACAAACAAAACAATTTAGTGCCACATCTTTGGGTGGTTCCAGAACATATTTGGGAGAAAACAAAAAATGAATGTGCTAAAAGATTTGCTTGGAAATTAAGAATGAAAAAGAAAATGCCTCAAATCAAAAAATAACCAAAGAAAAAACATGAAGTTAAATTAGATATCATGTTCATATATTGTTTTGTTTGCCTTCAGCAATGCGACCTTACCTGTCAATCAACCAAAGAAAAGTTTGGGGATCAGTAGTATTGTAGAATTCCTTTATTAGATGATAGTTTAAGGGAAATGTGGGGTTCTATCAAATGTTATGCTTATGCTTTTCACTTACTTGCTTTTAGTAGTGCAAATTTACTAGTTAGACAACCTGAAACAAATATTTGGGAAACTTACTTTGCTGACACCTCACATGAAAATGGTAAAAGAACAAAAATATAAGGAAAAGAGGTTCGTCAATCAGTATGAACCTGATTGTGATGACAACTTTAGAGCCTGGAATTTTGGAAGGAGGTTCACAGCCGCTCTCCTGTCTCAAGCTGCCTCAGAAGCAGCCTTGAAACAACTAAATCAGTTGGGTTGTTGGCTGAGTAAGCAATCTCGTGCCATTTCTCTCACACTGAGCAATTTGTTAACTGATGTTCAGAGTGAGAGACGTGCAACTTTGCAAAACCGTGCAGCGATCGATTTTCTTTTGTTAGAACATGGACATGGATTCAAGGACTTTGATGGAATGTGTTGCATGAACCTTTCTGACCATTCGGTATCCATACACCAAAGTATACAAAAATTACAGGAAGGCGTGTCCAAACTCCAAGTTGAGGAGGGATCATGGCTGAATGATCTGTTTGGAGAATTGAGCCTTGCACCAATGTGGAGAGAACTTTTGAAAACAGGCATCTATGCTCTGGTTATTATCATAATCCTTTTGGTATTTGTGCCTTGTCTACTTCAGTGTGCCAAACAAAGACTTGTCAATGTAGCCAAAGAGGTCTTTTTGATTCAAACAAGAGGGGGAGATGTTGGAACTCAAGGCTGAAAGCTTCAAGCTTTCTGAATTTAAGGGTGCCAACCCTCAAATAAACACCTCGTTTGACTTGAGACCTTGGAAAAGGCTTCAAAAATTGAGTGATAGCACAGAAAAAATGTGTATGTAGTTTGGATAGTATTGTGTGATCTCACAGGGTGAAAAACTTAGATTTGGGATTTTAGTGTATGGTGATATATGGCAGCCAAGATGGAGAATTTTGGGTGTGGGTTAGTTGTCTTTTTTGCACCTTCTTTTTCCTTCTTCTTCACGAACCTGAGCGGTTTTTTTGTTATTGGGTGAAAGAGGTCCGCATTGCAGATTTCAGGTGATCGCAATTGGATTAGAAGCATAAATAATATAGATGTCAACTGTTTATTGGATAATTGGGACTTAAATAGCCTTGAACAGACACCATTTTAGCTCACTTTCTCGGCTTGTTAGAGAGAGCTCACATCTAGTGAGTTTGTAATAGATAAGGATAATAAATTTCAGAGTGAGACTTCACAAACAATGTCTCCTGAGTTTTATTCGCCCTGACCTTGGAGCAAGAAAAAGCCAGGAATTACCACATTACTTGACAGATTTTATCCTTATTTTGCACAACTCAGTGCTATTGGGTGGCAAGTCAATCATATTTATTTATGAATTTAAAACTAAAACCAGAAAATAATACCCATCCTCCCTAAGGGGGTGGCTGGAGAAGCAGAGTCTCACCCAGCTTTGCGCAGGGAGTTCATGCGGCTTTAATTTCCAACACAAAGAATATCTCGCTGGGCTGGGGGGTGACACCACCCTGCTCCCAAAGTTTCACGTGGTTCTTTTCCTTGCTTTTAAAGCTATTATTTTACATCTCTGCCAACAGATATTTGTATTGGCGCATCTCATGGAATATTAAGATTGTATCTTTTCTGTTTAGTTTCAAAAGGTGCTTCCTAACCCGAGTGCAAGCTCAACTCCAAATCATGAAGATGAGTGAAAGCTTCCTTGGAAACCTCTTAATTTATTGTTCTCCTCCCCAGTGCCTCAGCCATTCCAAGCTTTCATTATCTTCCCTCTATATTTGCATTTAGGGCCATAATTAGCTGCATTAACCAAGGATAGAGTAGCAAAACAAAGAGGAGTTTTCTGTTCGTCTCACACAAGTGTGGGCTTGGTTCAAGGTCAGAGTTTGAGTTTATCTCTGCGCACAGGGAAGGATGGAAAAGCCTTCAGCATGTCCTGGGGCCAGAAAAGAGCTGGTGGGGCAGAGACAGCAGCAATGGAGAAAAATTAGTGGAAACAAAGCTCTTGGAAAAGCACTTTTCACTGGAGTTAGCGGGACTGGGATAAATCACCACACCATGTTTGGACTCACCTGCCCTAACCCTAGGGAAGGGGGAGCAAAGCTTAGTGTAGATGTGGGGGTTTGGTGTAGTGGAAGAACAAGCCCCAGAAACCTGCAATTCCAGCAGGAATACACCTGCCCATCCATGGCTTTTTCTGCACTCAAAGAGTGGTTAAGCTTTGGAAGAGGCACCCCAGGGAAGTGGTGGAGTCACAAAAGCAGGAGGTGTTCAAAAACCACGTGAACATGGCACTTTATGATGTGGTATAGTGAGCATGGGAGTGATCAGTCAAAAGCTGGACTTGATGATCTTGAAGATCTTTTCCAGCCTCAATGATTCTGTGATTTTTTTTTAAGCCAAACTCCAAAACAGACTCTTGTCCACACTGTGGAAGTCACCAACCAAGACCACAGGACTCCCCAGTGCTCCTGTCCTGCCCCATGTCCTGGCCATGGAGCTGCCTCCTCTGGGTCTTCTCTTCCTGCTTAAGTGAGGACACAGCCCCACAGGGGGTTTGGCAGCTAGAACCTGGGCACCAGGTCTGGAATGTCTAGAACATTGCCATCACAGGGCTGGTGAGGGAGAGACCCCAGGTGAAGGACCTGCAGTATGGACCCCAGTACTGGGGACCATTTGTCCAGATGAGCTTGGCAAACTGGCCCTGTTTGGGACATTTGGGACGTGTGTTGGTGCTGTGAATCCTCATCCTCCTCACCCCAAATCTTGGTGATCATGGGACAATTGACCCATTTTTTCCTCTCGGAGCAGATGATGTGATCAAAGCCATTGAATCACTGAGGGGGTGTCTCCAGGTACCCAGCAACTCTTTAAAGATCCCAGGCAGTATTTGGTAAAAATAACATCCCTCCTCTCTAAAAAGGCTTTTTGCCCTCAGATTTCTGCCTCCAAGAGGGCTCCTGGGGCTCAGGTTCCAGTTGGGGTTCCCAGACCTCAGGATGCTGAGCAGGGAGCACGGGAAGGCGGCTCCAGCTGTGCCCAGCTCTTGCCCAGGAATATGGAATAATTCAGTATCAGCTTCCCCATAAGTATTTTAATTTCACTTCTCCTGTGTGCTTTTCCTGGCAGCTAAACCTAGAACTGCAGCTTTTCCTTCCCCATATTCTAGCAGTGAAGAGAGCAGGGGACAGGGGGTCCTGGGGTCACCCCATCTCCCTCCCTGGAGCCCTTCCCTGAGGTAAAGGCAGACAGGATTCATTTTAGTGCAATTCTAAAGGTTTTCTACTTCATCCATGTGCTGAATTTTGCCCTCTCTAAATCCCTCCTTATTACACATTCTTTAGGTATTTTCTTTAAGTATTATGAGAAAAGTTCAATGCATCAGAAATTTTCCCTGTTACTAAGATGGGGAAGGGGGCAGGTCTTGGGTTTATTTCTCACCTCTGGAGAAGCCGTGATGAAGGAAAAGTGGTGGGAGAGCTGCTGGGAGGGATGGAAGGCTGGTGGCTGGAGAGGAGATGAAGCAGCTTCTCCTCATTCTCCCACACAACCACGAGCAAAAAGCCAGGAGCTGGGCTGGAAAAAGCCACATTGAAAGTGTTCCTCACAGAACAGAGATGAGAAATCCTGTTTTTCCAGAAAATATTTGGAGGTTGCAGTGAGATATCTCACAGAAGGTCCTGTTACATCACACTGGAGGTCCTGGAGAAACTCAGCAGGGCACCAACCACAGCTGGAGGAAGGTTCTTGTGTGGACAGGTCTCACTGTAGTCTCATCCTTACCCCACCCCACATGGGCATTATTGACCCTTTCTTGACTTCCCTGCTTGTGGGGGTGAACACCGCCCACCCCTTGAAGTGATCCGAGTGCCCTAATTTGATTTAATTCTCCCCAAAAGCTGTCTGTTTTGTTTTTACTTCACTGAATCATTTCCCTAAGGTTTAATCCTATTCCCTGCACACACTCTAGGGGGAGGTTATGTATAAAATAACATAACAGAGATTTATTTTAATTTATCTTTAACTAATGCAGCATATGTGGAGGTGAAGGACCTCCTTAGGAGGTCAACCAAGAAACTTCAGCACTGGTTGGCCACCACCATAAACTGCTCATTTCTTGCTCAGATGTGTCATTTTTGCCATGGAATAAATTCAGGATTGTCCTGTGGACAAGGATACCTTGCCATCACCTCTTGGTTTGGATGGAGTCAGCCCAGAGGTGCCACAGCCCAGCAGGGATGGAGAGAGGACACAGTCACAGAAGAGCAGAGGTTCTTCAAACTTCATGAGGGGCAAAATAATCGTGGAATGAAATTAAAGCTGTGCGGGGGAATGGGATATTTGAGAATGTCAGGGAAAACAATCTCCTGAGCACTGTTTTATGCTACCACGGGTGTTTTCTGCTAAGAATTCCTCAGTCTTCAGCAGTTTCTGTTTGAAAGATTTAAAGGGAAAATATTTGTTAATCTGTTAATGACTAATTAGTTAATGACTCCTGTGAAATGGTGGTTTCATTTACAAAAATTCAAGTTGAATATTGGCTCTTGCAGCTCCTATAGAACCCAATCCAGTGTTATTCCAGCCCCCAGAAGGATCATTCAGCTGCCTCATATCCTCTCCATTGCAGCCTCTCCAGGGCATTTAGAAACTGTTTAATTCCAGCTCTTACATCCTCCCATAATAAACCTCCCATCCCTTTCCCAGTTGGGTCATGGCAGCTCTTTGTGGCACAGTCTCATCCATGTTTTTTTTTTCCTCCAAGGAAAGGGTATTATTTGCACAATGGAATACTGGATATTCGCTTGCATTTCTCAGTGCAGGTGGTACCCCTGACAGATGTGAGGCAGCATGTTCAATTATATTTATTACATATTTATCTGTTAGATTTTGGTTGCTCAGAGAAGCTGTGGCTGCCCCTGGATCCCTGGAAGTGTCCAAGGCCAGGATGGACAGGGCTTGGAGCACCCTGGGATAATGGAAGGTGTCCCTGCCCATGGGAGGGGGTGGGACTAGATGAGCTTTAAGGTCCCTTCCAACCCAAACTGTTCTGGGATTCTTTAATTTACAAGCAAATAGATTTGGATCTAAAAAGTCCCAGTTTTATTCACTGGTAGAAATACGGTTGGGAATCCAAGAAAAAAGGGAAACTGGAAGGTGAGCCCTGGAGTAATAAGTAAGCAGCATGTGCAAAAAGGGTTAAATCAATCCTAAAATGCTTTTTTACAGCAGAGGGAAGAGTTTTAAAGGGTGGATGTAGTTGGTGCCACCAAGGCTGGGGTGGGAAGAGTATTCAGGGACATGGGATCAGCCCAGGATTCTCTGCTGTGCTCCCTGCGAAAGAGGAGCTACACCACCCAAAATATTGCTCAGAGTGTGTCCCACCTCACATACACCCAGTGGGAAAAGAGATGCACCCACATCCAGTTGTAAACTTGACTACTCATCATTTAATTGAACCCTGGAGAAGCAATGGCTGAGGCTCTTTTGGGAGCCAGGGTTTGAGTAATGGTGCTGCATCACTCTGATCAGAGACTGTAGGGCTGGAAAGCAGGATTTTCCCAAATATTAAATGGATATGTATTTTCTTGCTAATGATTTGTGGAGCAGAGAATGAACAACCCTTGAGTTTATCCTGAACAATCCTTGAATTTAACCATTAGAACCAAAAATATCCACATACCAAATTTATAATTGCAGCTCTATATAAATCAATGATTGAGTGGAGATATAAAAGAGATAAGTATTAGATGCATAATTGAGTTCAGGTGATATTAAAATATTACCCCTAAGCCAAAAGGCAGGTTTGGTTTGCTTTGTTATTTTTTTTTTCTTTTGTCTTGTTAAATGCAAAGCAAATCTTGGCAAAATCAAGCACAGCTTGAAAAGAACTCAATCTCCTAAAATCTGCCCCAAAAGTGGCTGGGCAAGTCTGTGTTTGGAGGCTACCTGAGTCCTTTCACACATTAAGAGACAGTATTAAAATATCATTTCTGAGTTAAGCAAACATTTCTGGCATATTGTGCAACACTTGCTTTAAAATTAACTTAGTTATTCTGAACTTTATGCCAACTGGTTATTTGCTGGACTCTCTGATGACAGTAATTCAGGACATTCCATCCTATAATTCCATAAAGACAATAAGATTACAAAGCCCAAGCAGGCTCTGAGTCAGCCTTTAACAGATTAAAGCTCCCCAAGTCCCCTGAAAACCCTTCTCTGATACATTAAATTGACCTAAACCTTCAAAATGTTCCTGATTACATCATCTCAATCAGGCTTGATTTTTGTTTTATTTTTCAGTGTAGGAAATTAAAAAGGCTCAGTTGATCCCTGGCCAAGTTCTTGAAATGTGTTGCAATGCTGAGGAAAACAAAGATTACTCTAAATACTTTTTAATAATATGTCATGTCAGCAGAGAGAAAGGTTCACACTCCATGCCCTCAGGTGGCTTCCATCAGTGCTGGCCAGGACCCACTGGTCACCTTGAAATCATGAGCTTATGCTCTTCTAATTATGAACATGTTCATAAAATTTGATTAATTTCTCTTTGTAAGAAGAATTAAATCTGCATAGGTGGGGCTGATCCTGCCTAGGAGCAAGAGGTAACCCCAAATTTCCTTCCCTTGCCCTGTTCTCCATCCACTTCTTGCCACAAGGGATCATAGAATGCTTTGGATTTGGAGGGACCTGACAGAACATCTAATTCCAACCATCCTGCCATGGACAGGGAACCATTATCCTGTGGAATGACATTCCAGAGGATGGGCAGCAGGCTGGACATTGTCCCACAGAGGCATCAGGCAGGAGCACCTGGACATTCCTGTAGGAAACAAAACCACATCAGAGGCCACTGCTGATGGAGATCCATGGAAGGATGGAGTAACACAAGGCCAAATACACCTATAATTCAGAATACAACTATCAGACTTTGGGAAGTTTGGATACCAACTTTCCACCCCCCAATCAGGCTGCAGGTACTGCCCACACCAGAGCAGGCACTGGAGAAAGGCCAGCAGCTGGAGAAGGAGGTGGCTTCCAACCAGGTGTCCAGGCTGGATGTTGAGCTTGGGCTTTTGGCAGCTGTATCTGCACTCCTTCACTTCCTCTGAGATCTTTTCCCTGTTCAAATCCCTGTCCCAGTGAGATATGCCAGGAATTTGGTGTGTAAATGTGTGCTAAAAAAGGTATAAATAGTTATAAATATGTATTAACATCAATGGGCAATGCCCGCTCTGAGCTGAGTAAGGAGCGTCCTTGGGATGGGGATTTGATTGAGGACAAGAATGTGAGTCTAGGACAATTAAAACACATCTAGGAACAAATACTGGCACAGAGAAGCTGTGGCTGCCCCTGGATCCCTGGAAGTGTCCAAGGCCAGGTTGGACAGGGCTTGGAGCACCCTGGGATAGTGGAAGGTGTCCTGCCCATGGCAGGGGGTGGGATGAGATGAGATTTAAGGTCCCTTCCACCCAAACCATTCCATGTTCTTCACAAAGACAACCTGCTGCCAGCCCAAAGTTTGGGAATGCATGCACCAGGACAGCGACTCTAACAGAGCAAGAAATCCTGAGAAGTGAAACATCTGGATGTACCAGGGCTTCAATGCGACTCTGGGAGCACCTGGAAGCAGAGCATGGAATGCTGCACCCCATCTCCTGCCTGTTCCAAAGCCACAGGGCCCAGTGGCAGCTCCCCCCGCCTCAACCTGCTTTCTCAGCTGGCCCGTGAATTTTATCCCTTTCCACATTTTTTTCCCGTTAAGGCTCATCTATCCCGGCTGACCTCCCCGGTGCAGGGAAAGGCTGCGGGGCCAGGGCTGCCCAGGGCACTGGGGGTGTTGGACACCCCCCTGCTCAGCGGGGACACCACCGTCCCCTCCCCAAAACCCACCTGAGCCCCAGCATCCCCTTTGCTGCCGGCTCTGGGGAGGGTTCCCGGGTGGAAAATCAATCAGCGCGGGGGGTTCCAGCCTGGGCAGGGCGGGGAGTTTCCCGGAGCGGGGGTGAAAATTCCGCGCACATCCCGCGCAGCGCTTTCCATGCGCACCTGAGGGTCCCGGCCCGAGCCCCCCGGCCCCGACCTTGCCCTGCCCGGTCGCGCAGGAGTTTCCCGGGACTCTCCAAGTGGAAAACGGGGATTTCTGCCCCTAATTCAGCGCAGCTGCCGCTGCGGCGGGGCCGCGCTTTGAAGCGGAGCCGGGGCCGGGGGTGGGGGGGGTGGCGGAGCGGGCGGGGCTGTCTTAAAAAACACCCCAAAAACAACCAACCAAACAAAAAGCAAAGGAAAAAACGGGAGATAAAGCCGGAACCGCTGCCCGGCGCTGTCACAGCCCAGGGTCTGTCGTGCCGGGGACACCGGAGAGGCCGCGAGTGACCGGCCCGTAGAGGCAACCCGGCGAGGCCAGAGGCGGGGCACGGCTCTCTTCTCTTGTATCCCCCTTTTCCCTCTTTTACTTTTCCCCCCGTTTATTTCTCTTTTCCTGCCTTTTTCTTTCTTTTTCTACCATTTTTTCTTTTTTCTCATTTTCTCCTTCTTTTTTGTTAATCTTTCCATTTTCTCTCATTTTCCCCCCTTTCTTTTTCTTTTTTTCTTTTTCCCTTTCGCGCTGGTTCTGGTTAAACGTTATTTGCACTTTTGTTGGAAAAGTGGCCCCTAGTGTGCAATTATGTCAAATTTCTTTGAGTTTTACGATTTAATGGAGAACAGTAACTCTTTTATTGATCCTAGACGGGGCCGGCTCCTCTTCCCCCTCTCCCCCCCACCCCCGTGGCTCTCCCCTCCCTCCCCCCTCCAGCCCCCCCCGTTACTCCCATGAAATGTCACTCATTGTTTCTTATGCTCCCACCAGTTTCCAAAACAAACAGAGGAGGCTGCAGCCGTCTACTGACTCAGTTGGATGCAAGAGGATCTCGCCGTGGCCGCTGCCCCCCGACGGGAACCGTGCGGCGGCCGGGCGAGGGGCGCTGGGTGCCGGCCGGGATGGAGCCGCCGCCGCCCGCCTGAGCCCCGCTGCCGCCCGGGGGGACCCCTGGCAGCCCGGGGGGGATGGCGCTCAGCTCCCGGGCTCACGCCTTCTCGGTGGGAGGCCCTGGTGGGACGCTCGGCCAAGAGGAAGGTGCCGGAGGGTCGCGATGAGGAGCCCGATCCCGGCTGCCGGCCGGCTCGCAGAGTCCCGGAGGCGGATGGGTACCGGAGGGAGCCCGGCGCGGTGGGGAGCGAGGGCCGCCCGCTGCCCCGGCAGCGTCCCGAGCCGCCCCCTGCGCTTTGTGTTCCCCGCAGAGAAGCGGCCCAAGGCCGGTGCCGAGAGCCGGGCGGGCAGAGTGCAGGTGGAGCTGCAGGGCTCCGAGCTCTGGAGGAGGTTCCACGACATCGGCACTGAGATGATCATCACCAAGGTCGGCAGGTACCGGCCGGCCCCCGCCGCCTCGCTCGGGCTTTGCTTTCCCGTTTTGGTTTTCTTTTTTCTTCTTTTTTTTCTTTTCTTTTTTTTTTTTCTTTTTCTTTTTTTTTCTTTTCTTTTTTTGGGAGATGGTGTTGCTTCTTGGGGGTTTTTTTTGTTTCGTTTCGTTGTCTCTGTTCTGTTGAGATATTTCATTTAGTTCTCCCCTTTTTCTGCTATTTTTGTTGAGTTCGATTTTCCTTCCTCCCGACGCCCGTTCCTAGTTTCGCAGCCTCTTTTCGCCCCGTGAGCGACTGCTCTCGCTCAGCCACTGTCCCTGTGCCCTCAGGAGGATGTTCCCGTCGGTCCGGGTGAAGGTGAAGGGGCTGGAGCCGCTGCAGCAATATTACATCGCCATCGACATCGTGCCCGTGGACTCCAAACGATACAGGTACGGGGGGGACGGGCGGGGACCCCCCACATCCACGCGGGACCGCCTGCGCTGATGGCTGCGATCTGCGACCCGTCCGGTCCGAGCGGGACACGGAAGTCACACAGGGATGCTGGGGGGCCCGCACGCACCTACAGAATCTATAGGTGTGCGTGGGTGTGGGGGGCAGGTGGGGACGGGCTCCCGCCGCCTGACGCGGCCCGGCCCGGGCCAGGTACGTCTATCACAGCTCGCAGTGGATGGTGGCGGGGAACACGGACCACTCCTGCATCACCCCGCGCCTCTACATCCACCACGACTCCCCCTGCTCCGGGGAGACCTGGATGAGGCAAATCATCAGCTTCGACCGCGTGAAGCTCACCAACAACGAGATGGACGACAAGGGGCACGTAGGTGTGGGGCAGCCCCGCCGGGGGGGCGGGGAAGGGCAGAGCATCGCCCCGGGATGCCGAGCATCATCGGGGGCAGCGCCGAGAAGGCGGGGGCCGGTCCCTCCTGCCCCGGGGCTCAGGGCTGTGTCCTTCCTGAGTCTCGCCTCGGGTTTTCTTCCTGCCCTTCACCCTCCGGGGGGACTCAGCCGCCTGTCCCCCCGTACAGATCATCCTGCAGTCCATGCACAAGCCCCGCGGCAACGTTATCGCCCAGGACTCTCGTTTCGATCTAGCGCAGATCCAGTCGCTGCCGGCCGAGGGGGTGCAGACCTTCTCCTTCCAGGAGACCGAGTTCACCACCGTCACGGCCTACCAAAACCAGCAGGTACCGGGAGCCGGGGGGATGGAGAGCCCCTGGAGTCGGGGGGATGGAGAGCCCCTATGGCCGCGGCCGCTGGTCCCAGCCCGCCCCGCTCCCCAATGGCCCCTTCGTTTCCACCCTGCAGATCACGAAGCTGAAGATCGACAGGAATCCCTTCGCCAAAGGTTTTCGGAACCCCGGCAGGAACAGGTAAGGGCCGAGGCCGCCCCGCCGCCGCCCCTCGCGCCCGCCGGCCCCACGGCTGCGTTCAACGCGCTCTCGCCCCGCAGGGGGGTCCTGGACGGGCTCCTGAAAACCTACCCGTGGAGAACCCCCCTTCCCCTGGACTTCAAGGCTTTCGGCGCAGGCAGCCAGGGTAAGTGAATCCCGCTCGCTGCCTCTCCCGGCCGCACGCCCGGAGCTCCCCGCGGGGCTCCTCGGGGGCCTCAAACCATCAAAGATAACGAGGTGCGCCCAGAAAACGAATCCCTGCTTTTTGGGGGAGTTAATTCCGCGTTGGTGTGGATAAAACTCCGGTGAAAATGGATGCGAGAAGCCGGGAAGAACAGGATGAAGGCGCGGGCTGCTCCAGCCCCCGGCTGAAACCAGAATTAGACGGGCAGAAAAAAATATCTGAGTGTGCAGGAGGTTAATTTAGAGTCGGGTTGTTCCGGCTTTGATCCTGTTACACTAATTGCTTCCAACCGGGTTGGGAATATCATCTACAAACGTGGTGGTGGTGACCGCCCGTGCTTTCTGCAGCGGCAGCTCCTGAGCCGACAAATGCGTTATGCAACAGAAAATAAAATTATCTGTATTTGGGATAGTATTTAGGATGCAGCAGTCGTACAGAAACGCAGAGAAGAGGAGGAAAATTTTCGGAGAAAATGCTCTCCTTTATCCTGAGAAGAGCAACCGGTCCTTTACAGCCCTTTCCCAGAAAAAAAAAAAAGGCTTCAGAAAGTAATTATTTGAAAACAGATTATTCATAGCGCCGAAGGGAAAAATCCAGCAGCTCGTTTGCACATTGGAGCCCTCCAAGTTGGGTTTGAAGTCGCGAGTTAAACTCTCGTTTATGTCAGGAACTCTTCAAAGTCTTGGGACACACCAAGTCACCCCTCTGTGTGCCGGGAAATGCTGCAAAAATCACAGCAAGAATTCATGTCCTGCAGGCTTAGAAATGAGGGCACAAAGAAATGCGATTCGGGAGAAATTAAGAGCTTTATCCGTTGTATAAAGAACTAAAATTATTATCATTAATTGTTAATAGTAGTAGTAGAAGCTTTACTAGCATTATTTATAGGGTTTTTATTAATTTTATTTTTAGAAAATATCTTATGCCAAAAGCCCCTTTTGAACCCGTTTGCCGGCGGAGGGGAGGTGGTGGATGAACTGCATGAGAAATGAAATTACAGCAACTGCAACGTTAAAGATGTTAAAATATTTATACATATAATATTAGAGCTACCTGGGATTTTTAGAATGTTTTTCTTGTTTAATATATTTGGTATTTTTCTTCAGGGTGGAATTCTTGGACTGATATAAATATAACAAAATCTGCAGAGCTACTACAAATAAAATACTTTTCTGAAGAAATGCCCTAAAACTGAAATCCCAAAGCTATAAAACCAGGAGGTAAATTAAAAGAAATTATGATCAACATGCTGAACAAAAAAAAAAAAAAATTGGCCATGGAGTTTTTATTTTTTAAGCCTAATAGAAAGGGCAGAAAACATCTGCTCATTAATCTACTCCATCGATTCTGCTGCAATCCCCATTCCCAAACTTGCTGTGGAATTTGGGCGATATTGCTCAGGATACCATGCAGCAGATACTGACCCTGCTTTGCTCTGCTGTATCCAACCACGTAGGGGTTCACTTGCTGCCTCACACACAAATATCAGATCAATCCCATATTTTACAGGACCCATAATCCCTGAGCCCTGGAGGACATCAGGACATTTCCATGGAGAGAGGACTGGATCCTGCCCTGCTGATGTCAGGACTGAAGCAGCCACTGACATCAGCAGGGAAGGGTGAGACCTTCACGCCACAAAACCTTCCTGGATTATTGTGATCATGGGCTGACCTGTGAGAGGCTCTGCTTGTTGGGAGTTTGGAAATTAATTTGCATCATGTTCAAAATCTTTGTGTTTTAAAGGGTTTTTTAAAGATTTACTATACCAGCAGATGTGGTTCAGTTTTGCAGTTGATTTTGGGTCGCTGGTTGCGTCAAGTTGGATCAGATACCAGCCAGGCATTGTATTGGTTGGAATTGAATGTAAACAGTAGCACAAACGGATCTACATTCCCTTACGTCCTCTCCCAGTGATTTTGGTAAGAAATTAAAATAAAAGTGGGGGGAAAACCCCTCTGGAAGAATTTGGTAATGAGTGTGCAGTGGATATTTGGCTCTCTCTCAGACAGGCAGGAGATGAAACCAGCGTCTGTGTAGCACCAGGGCCGGCTGCTCCCAAGCACTATTCCCACCTTGGAGCAGCCATCCCATCCCTGCTTCATTTTTACTCCTTGGGGTTGCTTTTCTCCTGAATTCTGAAAGTGTTCATTCATCCCTTCCAGAAAGGAGGACGTTCACATGAGTTTGAATTTCTGAAGACACCGATAGCATTCAGGGGAATGTTTCAAATTGCTCGGGAAGCCAAGTGAAATAAGTCAATTCCTGTGAGCAGGAAGGTACAAAAAAATTCTCCATCAGGATGAATATGCTTTTTTGTTCCTATATCCAAGGGGAAAAAGCTGTCTGGAATTTGCATGAAAAATAGGGAACCTGAAATGGCAATGGTGTGTGTATAGCAGGGGAGGGTTATCGGTCGTGCAGCCAGGTATGGATCCAGGTGTGTGTGGAGCTGTGTTTACCATGATCCCAGTCCAAGGAATGGGATTAGACACATGTGAATATTGTTCTTAGACAAATACCAGCTAACAATAACCATTTATGGATAGATCTTCCCATTTTCCAGGAGCTGTTCTTTGGAGCGGGTTCGTGCTTGGATGGACACCGGCAGCAGGGAGACCAGGAGCAGGAGTCCTCCTAGGATTGCTTGGCTGTGGACATCAGTTAGCCCAGCCTGGATGATTTCTGTTTTCCTTTCCAGGTGGGAGCTCCAGCTCTTCTCCAGTGGCCTCCAGCGGTGGGACCCCCTCTCCTCTGAACCCTCTGCTCTCTCCATCATGCTCCCCTCCCACACTTCACTTGCCCACAAGCAACCTGGGCATGTCGTGCCCTGAGAGCTTCCTGCACCCCCTCAACGTGCCCCTCTACTACAAGATCTGCTCTACAAGCTTCTTGAGACAACAGGCGCTCCTCTTTCCAAGCAACGAAAAACTGGGAGCCACCAACCCACACCTTTTACCCCACTTCATGGTGGATATGCCCAAACTGTCTTCCCTGAAAAATGCCAAAGCTGAAGACTTAAATGCTCAGTGCCTACAAGCCCCTGGTTCTGCTGGTCAAATGCTGTATGGATTACATGCATCTGGAAACATTTTCCCATCAAGTCCCATTGCTCGGGAAGCACTTAATTGTTCTTTACATCCTTCATATGGCTTGTATGGTTATAACTTCTCTGTGCCATCCAGACTGATGAATGCAGCAGGGCATTTCAAAGTGAGTGACAGCATTCCGGCTGCTCTGAGGGATGGCAGATGCAATCACTCCAACTGGCACCCCACAATTAACCACTGCCTTTAGTGGGATCAGAGAATATTTCTAAGCTATGTAAAGTAAGTCCTTCCTTCATACCCAGGGGCTCATTAGTTATTGACTCTGAAGCACTGCATGGTACAGGAGCGGGATGGGCAGGCATTTAATCCTTTTCTTTTTTTTCTGGACAGAAGTGTGTTGTTGGGAAGGTGGAGGATCTGGGAGGGTCTGAGATGACCTTGAGGTGATACCTTTTGGCCATAGTTATGTCACAGTTGTAGGTTAAGAGCAAACTGTCAGTCACCTTTTTACTATTTGCACTCTCAAGTGGGGACATTGATGTCTGTATTTTTACAACTCTGTTTTCTCTCTCTCACTTGCCTTTAATTAGCTCAGAGCCCTGGGGATCTGCTGCTCACCCACTCAAGTTTTATCTCTAATTTCAAAGGGACTATCCAGGACCTGGACTTGGCAAAGGAGCCACATCTGGCCAAGCACTCAAGCTTGTTCTTAAGTTCCCTTGGCTCTAATGGGTCCTAATTAATGACAAAAAAGTCCCTCATTCTCCAAGACCCAGATGCCTCCGTTATCAGGGTGCAGACATAAATCCAAGTACCTTAAATCCAAGGATCTGCTGCCACGGTAAAGAAAGGCAGGCTGGAAGATGGATGGAGTGAGAAGCTGGAGGGTTGGCCCAGCGCCCTCTTTTCCATGCCCTACTCTCCAGCGGCACCAGCATCGATGTCACGGTGAGAAGGACAGGATGGGGTCACACATCTGTCCCATGGTGGGATGGATCCATGCTGGGGACATGGAGGATACACCTTGGAGAGTTGTGTGGGATGAAACACTCCCAGGAGCCCTGCAGGACAATGTCTGACCCCAGAGCTCTCAGCCCCAAGGGACACAGAAAATCCAAGTGGGATCTCATCCAGCCTGTGCCTGAGGGAAGGGCTGGGATGCTCCCATCAGCCCCACAGAGAACGTGGATCCTTTTTGGAGGATTACAACTCTACAGGCCCTGCAACATGAGATTTTCAATTCCTTCTGAAATTCCTGTTTGTTTTCTTGTAGCCTGTGGATATTCTTGTTATTCCTGTAAATAATCTCCAGCTCCCAAGGGCACCATGTAACTCACAATAAATCAGGACACAGGTTTTACTCTTTATTTGATCAATGCTCAGTCTCTACCTAAAGTCAAATTTATCATTTGATAGATGGCAGAGATTAGAAAATAGGGCTTGGCTGGGACCAGCCCCAATTTGGGATTAATCCTATGTTTTCAAACACAACACACAATATAGGGGGATTAGGCACTGGCTTGAGGATCAAAACTGATACCAGACAACAAATTTGTAACAGAACAAGCAATATCAAAAGCTGCTAAATGAACAAAAATTACACTTTTGCTTTTCATGAGACTTTGATAAAATTCAGACAACGTTGGTTTTCCTAATTTTCCTGCTTTGGGTGTTCACAGAGCTCCCAGTGATGCCAGTATGAAATTGGGGATAGTGATAAATAGTCTGTACAACTGTAAAAATGAACAAACCTGCTTTCTTGAGCTGTTTCTTAGCAGTTTATCTCACTATTTTTATTAAAAAATTTTAAAAAAAGAAAAAGCTTTGTTTTCCTTGGGAGTCCTTATTTCCAGCATTGGTGGTGACTGAATTTTCGTGGCAAGTCCACTGCTGGCCTTGGCCAGGCTCTGTCCAGCTGAGTGACCACAACCCAGCCCCCACATGTGGTTGTACTCCTGGGGAGCTGGAAGGCTCTTCCCGATCAGTCACGGATTTGTGCAATGGGGAACTTCCAATTTTCCAAATATTTGCGGTTGCACAAGATATTCCAGAGTTGCTGGCCATGAGCTGTAATCCAGTAAATCAGTGTCTGGTTAGAAATGTGACTGATAATGACTGGGAGAGATATTTTTGGTGCAGTGATTTGGTGCACCAGGAATGATGCTCGGCAGTGGAACTGAGCTGGATCTCGAAGCGCCTCCGTGGGTCCCGAAGGATCCCAGGTTTCTCCATCCTCCCTCATCACAGCCACATGGAAAACACATCCAGAGCCTGCTCCCTGCAAGGTCTGAGCGTGTCCCAGGGATGCCACACTTTGGGAGGATGCTCATCAGGCAGATCCAGAAATATTGATTTGTCTGTACAAGAGGTCGGCACAGTGTGAGCAGCACGGAGCTGCTTGATTCAGGTTATCTGAGGGTTATTTCCATTCCCTTTGCCTTCATCTCCTGGTTTTATCTTTTCAAAAATCAGTCTAAGAAATAAAAAGGATGTGGGTGGTGTTTTCAGGAAGTCATAGCTCTCTGTCCTGTGCCACCAAGACCACCTCAGAGCAGACCAAGCTCCCTGGCCCTTCTGGCATAGGAATATTTTCCATATCCACAATGGTGACTCAGCTGATTGACTCACACTATAAAATAGATGGGTATCGTTACAATTCGGGATGGCAGGAGTAACGATACAAGACTCCGAGGCTTCTTGATCGGAGGGCATATAGCGAAAGTTTATTGAAAGACAGATTCTTTGATACAATGTTCCAGTACAAGCGACATGATTCGTTGTTAGAGCCGACACCTCTTTCTAAACATCTTTGCCAGTAAACAAGTTGGAAAAACACCAGGTGTCAGGGAAAAAGTATCTACAAGGATTGTTTGGATTCCTCCTTATGATTTCCCAGGCCAGAGCTGAGAGAGTAATGTACTTAGCTTTCCCACAGGCCTCAGGCTAGTGCCTGAAGCCTAGAAATCTATTATTTGACCACTGTCAGTCCCCACATTTCACCCTTTTTGTTTTAAAGGTGGAAGGCAGCGCTTGTAATCCCCTGCAGGGCCCATGCAGGAAAGAACAAACACAGCACAAGAGGTCCCTTTACTAGATAGAACCTCAATCAGACACTGACTTAGGATGGTCAGCAAAATTCTCTGGCACATGCTATTAAATTCTTCACTATCACATCCATGCATCAACACCAAGTCTTGCTGTTCATCCTTGCAAGGAGTCAGTTACTATTTCTAATACAGTAAGCAAAACATCGTTAGTCTGCTCAAGGAACTGGCATTTTAACTTGTCAAAACTCACTACTTTAGAAACAAAAGAAGAGATAGAATACTCATTCTCTGCTTTGTAGAAAATTCATCTGAATGACAATCAGCATCCTGACCATCATTCGAAAGTTGCCTGTTGGCCACATTCTGCTTTTGGTGTCACAGGTTAGGGCGAACGCACCTTGCAGGTATCCACCGTACCCCAGTATCTGTGGAAATTGAGGCATACCTACAATCCCAAGCGATAAGCTCACACGGGCCCTCCCACTTATTAGTGGTTAGATCCCATACCCAGACTTTCACTCAAGGCAGGTGCATCTCGCTTGATGACTGCAACAAAAAGGAAGTAACTCAGAATGACAAGATTGTTTGCATTTTGTGGCACTGCAAGGTGATCAATTGCATATAGAACCTTTTCCAATTGACTGTGTGGGGTTTCTCAAGACATTCTCCCTTTTTTTTTTTTTTGACAGAACATGCTTCAGGATGCCATGAGCGCGTTCAGCACTGCCTTGACCAGCTGGAGAATGCAGAATGCCCAAATTCATGCAACACTCCCCATACACACCTCCAGCATGAGCAGATGCCCACACATAGCAGAGGAGGAGAAGGTCTCAATGAACACATCACATACTTAAGCTGGCCAAATTCGGTAATATGAGTGACATCTGTTTGCCAAAGCTGTGAGGTTTTCAGGCCTCTGGGGTTTTCCCCTGCTGCTAAAGGTGCAGTAAGGCCATGACAATCAGTGCAAGAACTGACAATGTCACGAGCCTCAATTAGCGTGAACTGAAATTGCCTCTGGAGAGTATGTGCACTTTAATGGAAAATCATCCAACACTTTGACTTCACAATTTTGTCAGGCTGAGGTGCTACCCATGTAGGATTAGGTACTGTCAGCCCTGGGACTACTTTCTATTATGAAACCTGGTAAATTGGAGTGACTCCAAATGTGCAGGATGTAATATAGATGAATTTAGACTTGAATTGCACACCACAAAGTTTTCAATAATTGAAACAAAATTGCATTATTGACCTCTTTCAGAAGTGAACATTTGGTTATGTCTGCTACAGAGGCAGATTCAATGGCCAAATTCAGGGGGACTTGAAGAAATTGTTGGAATGCCATGGCAACAGCCCTCAATTAACTAATTGGGCCGAGTCTAGTTCATCAACTTCTAGCACTTGCCAGTCAGATTCATCTTTCCAGGTAACAACGGCGCTTCCTGTTTTTCTGAGCCATCAGTAAAAGACGGTGGTCCTTGCACTGCCTCTCAGATATTTTGGCCCTAATGACAAATTGATTGATTTTATCAATTTCAATGATTTGTTTCTGGGCAGATAATAAGCAATCTGCCCTGAGAATTTTGCAGTACATCTGCTAAGGAGCACTGTTCATTGTTAACAAAGCTCTGTTAAAGTCTTCCTGCTGTATTGGAAGAACAATTTTTACAGGATCAGTTGACATTCATTGCAAACACCATTAACAGCATTTGATTATCAAATGAGAAATTAATTCAGACAACATGGGTGCCGGGGTTTTTTTGGTTTGGTTTGGTTTTTTTGAAAAGAAAGGCATGTGAGAATGTGTATCAGGTCTGAAATGACAGCCCGTGCCCATGCTGTGGATGAGAAGATTGTTCAGGCAGCACAAAAGGTCTACTCTGATAATGGCTGCAAGAACAACAGGCCAAGTGTTCCTACTTTGAATCTCCAAAGCACGTTCAGAGCTTTTGGAAATCTATGTATTTGCAGTTACACGTTTTTCCTGTTGCAGGAAGTGTGGTGAAAATACCAGCGTGGGCTGTATGGGCTTTATAGCTTGTATGGGGTTTTTTTTGATGGGCAGAGAGACCCATCACAGGGTGTGAAGGATCGGACCATTGTTCAGCCAACTGGCCAATGATACCTGTAGGATGTAAATCTGAATCGGTGATGAAAACCAGCAACTGCCTGATCCCAATCACCACAAAGTAAAACCACAGCCCTTGGTAACTGCAAGGCACACCAAAGGCACGTGAGATACTCTATGAGGTACAATTACACCTTTTTAGGAAAACTAAGAGAAATAATTTTTGCCCTAGAGTCCAAATAATTGAAACTCAGTGAAAAGTCTATCAGCTGAAGATGGTGATCTTTGGCATCACTGGATGTCTTCTTGAATCCTGGACAGGAAATAACTGAAGAAGATTAATGGAAACACAGCACCATGATGTTGACACAGGGCTTCTGTTGTCAAATTGTCTCTATAATTTCCAGACACATGATTGTCCGTTTTGCAGTCACTCTTCTTGTTGTTGTTCTGGCCACAAAGACTATGCAATGTGTCCCTTTTCACTGGACCTCATTCCCGAAGGTGATGGGTGTCTGATGTGACTGCTTGAACCTGCTGATGATAAAACACAGGCATATCTTCACCTTAAGTTAATAATTAATTAGGCTTTACTGTTGTTAGTCAACCAAAATTTAGATTGTACAGTTCATTTTCCAAATTTCTAATATAGATATTACATTATTCAAATTTATCTGTTGTCCCTAAATTCCATCAGGCCAGAAACTGCAGACAGCTGAAGGCTTATATGAATGAGGAATTTGGGAGGTCACCTTCGGACAATGATCTCCAAACTCATTCTATAAAAACAGATTCAGCTGCCACACTCATAGGCAAAATTGTCGAGTCAAATAGCTTGTATGTAATTTTATTGCAGAAAACATCTGGGCCTGTTGCCAATTTTTTTCTCATCCAGGAAGAACTGAGGCCTGGCCACTGCCTGAGCTCTAACTGGAAAAGAATACCCTAAAATATGGTATAAAACAAAGTTTTAGGAATTTTGGGGTAAAAATTATCCAACCATGTAATAATTGAATCCCTCTGAAATTCTATCAGAATAAGGAAGCTTTGAAGTCAGCAACTGTTGGAGTGATTATGTGATCAGGATAGGACTGCAGCATGGTATCCTCAGTCCAGAGGAATCTTCTAAATTTCAGATAGCATTTCTTGGAAATCTGAAAAATACTTAAAAATCATGAGACCTCTGTTGGGGTACAAATACCCCTGGGCCCCCCAGGGGGAGAGAAAGATACTGGGGTTGAACTGAAGCCTTTAGAGAAATTGAAATACATTAAGCCACGTAGCCATGAGATAACAGCTTAAGCCTTAGTAGTTTCTGAGTTAGCCAGCTAGCACAAGTGTCCAGTGCCCTTAGACCTGGTAATTTGGCTTTAGTACCCTTAGGCTTAGTGATTCTCTTTAGTCATAATAGAAACAAAGTAGAACATCGCTTGTACTATTAGATAGAGTAGGTACAGCTTTTACGTGAATAAGATAGAAGTTTTTGCGTTAATAGATATAGAATCTTTTACGTTAATAGATATGCTATATGCATAGGTTCTTGTGCAAGAATTGATATCAACTTTCATAGTTTTTCGTAGTTTCACGCACTTTCAAAGTTAGACTCAGAGTGGTGTAGAGAAATTGTTTTAGAAATGTGTTTTTAGCTAACTGGTGGACCCCAAGATAAGAAAATGAATATGTATTTAGAGTTTAGGGATAAAAAGCCCCAGTTTCAGAGGCAGAGGTATCAATCAGTTTGATCTCTGAACTGATCGGTCCATCTCCTCCAACCTACAACAAAGAAGCACGGGGCTCTGCCAAGAAATCGCGATCCAGGGAACCTTGCCAGAACCTTTGTCAGGTATTATACCGCTTGGGGGGTGCTTTACTGTTTCTGCTACTATTGCTGCGTGGGAGGCGCTGCTGCTGCCGTTAGGCTTTGCTGCCTCGATCGCTGCTTCGGGGAATTGCTTCTCGAGACCGGGATCCTGCCTTTTCCTGCGGCCGGGGATTCTGCCACTCTGCCCTTCCTGCGGCCAGGACCCCTTTTCAGCCTGTGTTCCCTGTGATCGGAACCCCTTGTCGGTTTGCCTTTTCCCCTGGGTCGGGTTCCTTGTCCCTCTGTTCCTCCTCGTGGTTGGGATTCTCTGCTAAGTTGCTAAGTTGCTTTTCGCCTCACTGGGACTCTCAATATTGTAACTTTTAGTAAGACCGCATGTAGAACTCTAGCCTTTGAGACTGATGCATCTGTCGCCCTGATTTTCAAAAGCCTTCTAATATTTACATATTTGGAGTCAGAATTCCCACACTTTTCTCAAAACACTATGTGTTTTTCACATTCCTTCTTGGAGGAGGAGAAAATTGACAGACTGTTCAACTGGCCAATGTGATTCGGAGGAGATATGCTATCCTCCAATCCACTCTCATTTTAGAGAGTCTATAAATTGTAGAAACTGTAAATAAAGTTCTCCCTTTTTGCCTTGGGTGACTGAGCGTGTCCAGCGTGCTCCTTCCGTGTCTCAGCGTGACAATTGGTGACCCCGCGTGGGAACAGCGTCAGGTGCTCATCGGAGTGTCAGGCACTTTGGGTGAGATCGGTGATTTTTAAACCCCTCTCTTCCCTGCTTCTGTAGTGGCCGCTTGGCACTTTGCCTGCAGCGTTTGGAAAGATGCCAACCCTTGCGTCTTTCGGGGAGGACTCACTGGTCCTCGATATCTGGAGAGATTTGCTGGAAAGGAGACAGGTTTCTGTCTCCCAGGGTGGCTTTGAGAAACTCTTCCTGTGGGCAAGAAGCCAAGGGTTTTTTCCAGGTCCTGAAAAGGCTTTCTCCAGGGAGGCATGGTCTCTGCTTGGGGAACACCTCTTTGAGACCCTCTCTATTGACTGTGACGTTGAGATCGCAAAACTCTTGATGCACTGGAAGAGGTTTAATAGCTCTTTTCACTGGTCTGAGAGCTCTAGTCCCCAAGGTTCTGTTAGAGATCTCGGCTCCCGGCCAGGTTCTCCCGTCCCGGAGGGCCGAGGGGGTGAAGGGGAGGCCGAGGTCCTTTCAGAGGCGGGGGGGATTTCGAGCCGTGGCAGGAGGCAGAGCCCTCCCTCCCCCCCCGCGGCGCTGTGAAGGGAGACAGCGCTGTCTCAGAGCGCGGCCCTCGGGCCCCCGGCCAGGGCGTGGGCCGCGTCCCGCAGCCTGCTGGAGGCCCCGTGGGGCTGGCAGAGCTGGCCCCGCCCCTCCCCGCTCTGCAGAAACAGCAGAGCGTCCCGGTGTTCGGGGGTGGGGAGGAGTCCCAGGATCGGTCTCTGCCTCTCATTGGGCGGGACTCTGTAACAACACTCTGCCCAAATTGTGGCGTATGTACGGCCCACCCCCTGGGGGCGGGAAGAGTGGGGCCGGCGGGTCCGCCGCCGGCCCCGGCAGGACCTCCACCCCCCCCGCCTCTGTGCAGCCCGAGGGGCGTGCCTGGGCAGTGGAGGCAGGCGGTAATGGGGCGCTGACCGGCCTGTCCGGCACCACCCCGCACCTAGTGGGGGGGGCGTTGCCTGCGGTGGGTCTCAGAGCCGCGAAAGGGGTCCTCTTAGGGGCGGTTCCAGACCCCCCCTTCCCCGCGCTGCCCCCGGGTGCGACGGGGGGTGGAGTTTTCAGCGCGGGGACGTCCTTGGGCTTGGGCGGGGCTGCGCAGCTGCCCACTCTCCCCCCGCCGCTGGTCACGGCGCGGGGCGGTGACCTGGCTCAGCGAGCCGCGCCCCTCTCTGCGCCCCGTTCCCCCCCCGCGCCGCGGCAGCCGTTGCCCGCGGCTGCGCCCGTCCCGCCTGCGCCGGGACATTCGCCGGCTGCGGGGACCCGTGCCCGTGATGTGGCCGGGGCTGCTGGTTCCTCCGTGGGCGCAGGTTCGGCTGGAGCCGGCCTGGGCCCGGCGCTCCCCGTCTCTGCGGGTGCGGGCGACGCGATGTCAGGTGGTGTCGAGCTGGCCCCTGGTCAGGCACCTGACCCGGAGCCTGTGGGGTCCACGGGACGGGATCTAACAGGTGCTTCTGTCTCATCGGGGGGCTTCCAGGCTTTCCCTGTGCTTAGGGGTGTCACCCACAATACATATCAACCCCTATCCTGGAAGGCTACAATGGAGCTCCGTGATCAGGCTGGCAAATATGGTCTGGGGTCTGACCAGGTCATGCAGATGCTTCGTGTGCTGGCTGCTGACTTGCTGACACCCTATGATATACGAAGCATAGCTCGTGTTCTTTTTCAGCCTGTGGAATACGAGATCTTCGAGTCCATATGGACTGATTTAGCAGTCAGGGCCGTGCAGTGGAACACCATGCGGGCTCCAGACGACCCCAGACGTGCAGTCAGCACGGATGTACTGCTGGGCACAGGCAATTATGCTGGCCCTAATGGGCAGGCTGGCTTTGACCCCCTGGTGCTTGAGCAGTGCTAGGAAACAGGCATGGCAGCAGTCATCCAAACCATTGAAATGGCGGCCCCAAAGGAATCCTTTGTAGCAGCTGTCCAGGGGGCTGATGAGCCTTTCCTGCATTTTGCAGGCAGGCTGACTGCTGCTGTGGAGAAACAGGTGGCAGATCCCGACGCAAGGAGACATATACTCAAACACCTTGCGAGGCACAACGGCAACGCTGCCTGCAAAGCAATTATAGAGGCGCTTCCTGGGGATCCTTCTGTCCCCCAGATGGCACAGGCCTGTGCGAGGTTGCGCACCTCAGGTCGTAAGTGGGCTGCTGTGGCCACTGCCATGCAGCCTGCTCTGGCCCCTGCTGTGCAGCCAGTCTGGGCAGTGCCCCAGAGCAAGCAGCAGCAGAAAAGGTTTGTGCAGGCCAGCAGGAAACAGGGGAAGAAGCGAAAGAAGTCCACAATTCCCTTGTGTTTCTGTGGTCGCTGTGGCAGACCGAATCATCTGTCGAATGCGTGCAGGGCCACTGTTCACGTTAACGGTCAGGCCCTGCTGGGCTCGGGAAACGGAAAGCGAAGCGCGAAGGGGAGACGCGCGCAGACAAAAATCTCTCTCCAAGCCCCAGAGCCGATGGAGGTCTGCTCGGTCAACTCGCAGCCAGCACCCACGGCTCAGCAGGTGTTGATGTCTTCACAGCAGACACGGTTGTGTTAGAGACCAGCGACGTGCACAAGGTCCCATTGGATGCCTTTGGCCCCTTGGGTGATGGTATGAGTGCTCTCCTTATGGGGAGGTCTAGTACCACTCTTCAGGGTCTCATTGTGCACATGGGACTCATTGATGCGGATTTCACGGGACAAATTTGTGCCATGGTATCCACATCAAAACCCCCTGTCACTATCCCAAAGGGAACACGGCTTGCTCAACTTGTGCCTTTTAGATCCTCTGTTCGCAGGGCAGTTGACCGGTCGCGAGGAGACGGCGGCTTTGGGTCCACTGGGCTGCCTCGAGTGCACTGGACCACTGTCCTGTCCAACGACCGTCCCACAATGCCGTGTACCCTGTCCATCCCAGGCGCAACACCTCCAGAAATTTGCCTCCGCGGACTGATTGACTCCAGCGCTGACATCACGATCCTCTCGCTCGCTGCCTGGCCCCAGAGTGGCCCTTGAGTCCAGTGCAGACGTCTGTTGCGGGACTGGGAGGAACGAAGCGGTGCTACGTGAGCCAGCAGCCCGTGGTCATCACGAACTCAGAGGGACAATCAGCTGTAGTCCGGCCTCATGTCACTTCGACTGAGGCTAACCTCTGGGGGAGGGATGTTCTGGCCGCGTGGGGGGTGCGCATCGGGACGGATTTTTAATGGGGGCCACTGTGACGAAGGGCACAGACTGTCCTACGCCTCCTTTACGGTGGCTGGTGGACAAACCTGTCTGGGAGAACCAGTGGCCCCTCCCTAAAGAAAAGCTCGTTGCCCTTCGAAATCTAGTGCAGGAGCAGTTGGACCAGGGTCATCTGGAGCCTTCTACCAGTCCCTGGAACACTCCTGTCTTCTGCATTCGAAAAAAGTCTGGGAAATGGAGGTTGTTACAAGACCTCCGGAAAGTGAATGCCGCGATGGAAGGCATGGGAACGTTGCAGGCGGGCATGCCATCGCCTACCATGCTTCCAGCCGATTGGCCGATCCTCATCGTGGATCTGAAGGATTGTTTCTTTACGATCTCTTTAAATCCCGATGACAGACAAAAATTTGCCTTCACGGTGCCAGCAATTAACAATGCTGAGCCCGCACAGAGATATCAATGGACGGTTTTGCCCCAAGGGATGCGGAATTCTCCCGCCATATGCCAATGGTATGTGGCCCGTGCCTTGTCTGGAGTTCGCAGGCAGTTTCCCAACGCCCATGTATATCACTACATGGACGACATTCTGGTGGCTGCACCCACCCAGGATGAACTGCTGAGGATACAGCCTCGGTTGATTGATGGCTTGCACGCTCATGGGCTGCAAGTGGCTCCAGAAAAGGTTCAACAAGACCCTCCTTGGAAGTATTTGGGGGTCAAGATTCTGGAACGGACAATCCGTCACCAGGAGGTGCAATTTGTGCGTTCGGTGAAAACACTGAACGACGCCCAGAAATTGGTAGGCGTCATCATGTGGTTGCGTCCGTATTTGGGACTAACCGATGCACAACTGTCTCCTTTGTATGATTTGTTAAAGGGAGACACCGATTTGAAGTCACCTCGTGAATTGACCCCTGAGGCACGTAAGGCCCTGGAGGAGGTTCAGCAAGCTGTTTCCGCTTGCCAAGTGTACCGCATTGACCCCTCCGTTGATATCACTGTGTTCATCACTGCTCCAGATTTACATCCTACAGGTATCATCGGCCAATGGAATGATAAATGGTCAGATTCCTTGCACATCTTGGAATGGGTCTTCCTGTCCCACCAGCCGCAGAAGACGGTAACTCCGTTAGCTGAGCTCGATTGGTGATCAAATGCCGGCAACGGTGTTTGCAATTGATGGGAGCAGACCCCGCAAAGATCGTGATCCCAATTGATCGGGAAAATTTTGACTGGAGCCTTGCAAACAGTGTTACTATGCAGTGTGCTCTGGAAAATTTCACAGGGCAGATTGTTTATCATCTGCCCAGCCACAAGCTACTGCACGTGGCGAAAAATACACAGATTTCTTTGCGGCCCAAATGTAGCCAGGAACCGGTGCAAGGACCCACCGTCTTCACGGACGGTTTGGGAAAGACAGGAAAGGCCATTGTAACCTGGAAGGATGGAGCAGAGTGGCAGGTTGTCGAAGGTCATGAGGGTGGTTCAGCCCAATTGGTTGAGCTAAAGGCTGCGGTCATGGCATTCGAGAAGTTTTCCCAGGAACCTTTCAACTTGGTCACGGATTCCGCCTATGTGGCCGACATCACACAGAGACTGGGTTATTCAGTTCTGAAGGAGGTCAGTAATCCTGCCTTGTTTCAGTTACTGAAGACCCTGTGGTGTGCCATCCAGGCCCGGGTTCACCCATATTATGTTCTGCATACAAGGAGCCACACTAATTTGCCAGGGTTTGTAGCGGAAGGTAACGCGAGGGCTGACAAGTTGGCTAACCCAGCGTGGGTAGCACCTCAGCCAGATGTACTCGCGCAGGCCAAGGCATCACATGAGTTCTTCCACCAGAACACACATACATTGCAAAAGCAATTTCAGCTGACAGTGACTGAGGCTCACAACATTGTTGAGTCATGTGACGACTGTCATGCCCTTGGTGCACCTTTGCCGGCAGGGGTAAACCCCAGAGGCCTTAGGGCCTTGGAGCTTTGGCAGACCGATGTCACCCAGGTTGCCGAGTTTGGCCGGCTCAAGTATGTGCATGTCACGGTGGACACGTTCTCCTCTGCAATGTGGGCTTCTGCTCACACTGGAGAAAAGATCCGTGATGTCATTGCCCATTGGAGGCAGGCCTTTTCCATTCTTGGTATACCTTCTGCTGTGAAAACCGACAACGGTCCTGCTTATGCATCAGGGAAGGTGCGGCAGTTCCTGCAATTGTGGGGTGTTTCACACAAGTTTGGTATCCCACATTCTCCGACTGGTCAAGCTATTGTAGAACGCGCTCATGGTACTCTGAAGCCGGTTCTACAAAAACAAAAACGGGGAATGCAGGGTGAAACCCCGCACAGTCGGTTGGCAAAGGCCTTGTACACCATCAATCATCTTACGTTTCCACAGAACTCAAATAACACTGTCATCGTGAATCACCATCTTTCGTTGCAGGGTTCGGACGAGACACATCAGCCTCGAGCAAAGGTGCGAGTGAAAAATCTAGTCACCAAACAGTGGGAAGGTCCCTACGACCTTGTCATTTTGGGGCGTGGGTATGCGTGCATGTCCACAGATACTGGGACACGCTGGGTACCCTCGAACTGTGTCCGTCCTGACCTGCGACCTCAGAGACAGAACCCGGCCAACAGGCAAGATGGAAACCGTGACCAAACTGAAAGCCATCAAGCGGATGAAGCGTTGAGTGATGACTTTGATGCAGACAATGCAAGTGATCACTCTGATGTTTCCTCCATGACTGAACCCTGAAACATTGTTCAATTTTCCTTTGTAACATTGTTCATTTTCTTTTTTCGTTTTTGTTTTTAACGGAAAAAGGGTGAGATGTCGCCCTGATTTTCAAAAGCCTTCTAATATTTACATATTTGGAGTCAGAATTCCCACACTTTTCTCAAAACACTATGTGTTTTTCACATTCCTTCTTGGAGGAGGAGAAAATTGACAGACTGTTCAACTGGCCAATGTGATTCGGAGGAGATATGCTATCCTCCAATCCACTCTCATTTTAGAGAGTCTATAAATTGTAGAAACTGTAAATAAAGTTCTCCCTTTTTGCCTTGGGTGACTGAGCCTGTCCAGCGTGCTCCTTCCGTGTCTCAGCGTGACAATGCATCTATATAATAAACACCTTTGCTATAGTCAAAATATGCTCTCGGCCCTTTAAGATCATTTTAACCCATGATTATCCCGACACAGACCTCTAGATCACACCAGCAAAAAACAAGGAAAAAGTCCTTGAGTGACACGTGTCTTATGGGTGATCACACATAGAGATTTAAAAGTATATGAAAAGAAGAAGGAGCTGGCTATAAAACTGTAACTTATCAACAATATCATATCAGTAAAGTCAAATTATGTAATCAATATATCAGTAATAACTTTCTTAGAAGGCTGAAATAACACTATATAGAATTATTAATAAGTCTTCAGGGCTTCTGCAAAAGGTGAAAGCATTCATTTCCTTGCATTTACAAAACAAGCATCTTTTAGCAGAATGTAAACAAAGCTGTGTTGAGGTGAGGAACGGGGGGCCTGACGGCGTCCCTCCGCCGCTCCCCAGGGGGCGGCGGGGGCTTCGCCGAATCTACATGCCCAACTCCGTCACTGTGTTCTCCGCTGGCATAGCAGCGGCACGGCCTCACCCGCCCCACCTGCAGCTCTGCGCAGTGCTGCGCGGAGCGGCGGGGAGATGCAGCAGACCCGCGCCCGCGCCCCCGCCCCCGGCGCCCACGCAGCCCAGGGAGGGGAATGGCAGGGGGAAGCTGGGAACACAAGAATGAAAAAAGGTGTCCAGCCGTCATTGATGCAGCCCTCCCGGCGCCGCGGGGGCTAGCATGGAGAGACGACTTCGGCACCCGTGGCCCGATACAGAACCCAGAAGCGGCAGGGCTGCCCCCAGCACTCCGGTCCTGGGTCGGCCACCCCGCCCTCCACCGCCATCGCAGTGGTGGCGCTACTGCCCGCAGCGCTCGGCGGTGCCGCGGGGGGAGGCGCCGGGGGGGGGGAACCGTGCAGAACTGAAGCTGCCCTTGGCCCGCCCGGCCCGCCTGCAGCCGTTACAAAAAACCAGGAGCGGCGAGGCTTGGTCCCAGCCTCCATGCCCGGCTCGTCGCCGCCCCGCCCCTCTCCAGACCCCGAAGCGGGGGGGGGAGAGCTCCTCTGCCCGCGGCGCCCGCGGCGCCACTGCGCCGCGGGAGGGGTCTGGGGGAGGAGGGGGACGAAAGGGGGAATCACGAAGAGAGGGGAAGAAGGAGACCCTGCACCCGCTCCCAACCCCCTTCGCTCGGCTGGCCGCCCCGCCCCTCTCCGAGATCGGAGAGGAGGGGGAAAGCCTCCGCCCGCGGCGCTGCGGGAAGAGACCGGGCACAGAGGAAAGCTCCTGCCGGTCACCCGGAGCCGCCGCGGGGGGGAATGCAGACAGAGCCTGCAGCGCAGCCCCCACGGCCAGTGGCGGCGGGGAAGCCGCGCGCGCAGCCCCTCCCGCCTCCGCCCGCCACAGCCTCTCGGGGCCGTCTGCATTTGCGTCAGCCCCTGTCCCAAGCACCCCCGGAGGGGAAAAACAAAAGAGAAAACACAACAAACGAGCCCCACAACCACACGGAGCAATCCCCAAAACAGACATAGGAAAAGTTAAAGGCATAAAACACTGATAAGATGAACCATTCGCCCCGAAACCCATAGGGACACTAGAGAAAGGGTGAAGGCAGGATCACAGGGAGAAATTTCTGTTACGAGGTGCATTGTCCGACTTCCTCTCAAATTCGGGCAACGATGTTCCGTGCAGAGCTTCATTGAGCAAAAGTGAGTTG
This sequence comes from Acrocephalus scirpaceus scirpaceus, assembly GCA_910950805.1. Taxonomy (NCBI): domain Eukaryota; kingdom Metazoa; phylum Chordata; class Aves; order Passeriformes; family Sylviidae; genus Acrocephalus; species Acrocephalus scirpaceus. Next base: position 77,195,332 of record OU383776.1, read on the forward strand.
GCCCGCACTGCCCAGTTGCTCTCCCGAAGAGAAAACTTGAAATGAACAAGGCATGAGATCTTTCACCCTTTGGTAACCTTTATTAGGATCAGCTCGGGGTGGGGGCCCGACGGGTCGCGTGCACGCCACCGCTGTGCCCAGAGGCGACTTGGAGGGGGAGGTGTGCAGCAGTTTCGTCCGCAGGAGTGCAAGCAGATCCATGTCTTCCATCCTCTCGGGAGCTACAGATGCCATACCTGGCTCCGAAAGTCTAGGGGTCCCTCTCTGGGCAATGTCTTTATGAGTTAGGGTTAGGGGGTGAAAACCACTCAACCTTGGGAGGGGGTAGTCTTACTCTTTACATGGTCCATCCATGCGTTTTGGTGGCTCGGTTTAATAAAGTCTTTCTGCTTTGGAGCAGTCTTTTCTCAATTTTTCTCCCAGCTGGCACTGCGTCCCCTCTATTTGCATGTCTGCGGTTTTCTCCTCCCTTATTCTTTGGTCGCCTTGTTGGGGCAGCGGCGGGGCGGCTCGACGACAACGATAACGACAGCTCTTGTCGGCAACTCGGCAACAGGAAAGGGAACAGAACAAAGGGGTGAATAGCATGGTGATTAACAGGGGCGGTGAACATTTAACAAAGAACATTGAACTAACCAAAGGCTTCATTTGCAACAAAATTGCCTTGTTTTAGGCTTATCTATCTCAAACTGAAGTACACCAGAGGTGTCCAGAGTCCCGTGCCTTCAGAGATCCGGGCTAGAATGCCGAGGCGAGGGGGCAGCAACAGCGGATGCTTCAGGCGGAACGAGCCCAGCTGGCCGCACTTTGAGTACCGACCCCGCCGGCAGAGAGGGCAGCAGTACAGAAGCCTGCCGCGACCTCGCAGATGGATACAGGAGAGCCGGGGGAGGCGAAGGAAGCTGTCTGCAGCTAAGAGTCTTTCACGGCCGCTTGCAAGGCAGAGAAAGGAGGAGTAGAAGCCCAAGTGATTTGAGCTGCCTGCAGCGGAGAAATCCAGCTGCCGGCCAGCAAACAAAGCTTCATAGAAGGCACACTTTGTCCTCTTTAGTAGAGGACTGGTTCCTCAATACGGAAACCTTTCCCAACGGCCCGCGTACGCAGTTTGCGGTACACAGTGGTCTGTCCCAGGATCCAGACTCTAGCTTCGTCGGGCACCGTCCCAAGCCAGCTCTCAGGCCGACTCCACTACCCCGCTTGTCGGAAAGACCAGCCTTCTCCAGGAAGGCACGGGGGATAAAACTCCTTACCTCTCAAGGGGAGGCAGAGGGAGACTTGTGTTCTTGAGCTTTCGGCTGCAACGAACGTCAGGTTCACCATATATCGTTACAATTCGGGATGGCAGGAGTAACGATACAAGACTCCGAGGCTTCTTGATCGGAGGGCATATAGCGAAAGTTTATTGAAAGACAGATTCTTTGATACAATGTTCCAGTACAAGCGACATGATTCGTTGTTAGAGCCGACACCTCTTTCTAAACATCTTTGCCAGTAAACAAGTTGGAAAAACACCAGGTGTCAGGGAAAAAGTATCTACAAGGATTGTTTGGATTCCTCCTTATGATTTCCCAGGCCAGAGCTGAGAGAGTAATGTACTTAGCTTTCCCACAGGCCTCAGGCTAGTGCCTGAAGCCTAGAAATCTATTATTTGGCCACTATCAGTCCCCACAGATGGGTTTGCCTAGATATTAAAACAAATGTGCCCCAAAAAGCAGCTAACCTGCACTCTACACTCCCAGGATCCCTTGTAAAACAGCCACTAGCAGGAGGTTAGTGGAAGAACTCGAGAGAATAAATCAGATTAATCAGTATGATTTATTAAATGTGAAACTGGGTGAACTGAGGTTGATATTTCAGGCAGGCCCATGTGCCTGTCAATACAATTCCATCACGTGCTGCTTTGCATTTTTTGCCACAAATATTATTGGAAAACTCATGGCCATTTCAAAGTTCACAATTCTTTGGATGTAGTGGGCAAATACAAACAGCACCTCAGGATAACAGTGCTATTCTTAAACGGGAACAGGGAGAAAAAAACCCAAAGGGTTTTTTTTAAAAGATGAAACTTGCTGAACAATCTCAGCTATTAGGCATTTGACTTTTCCCAAGAGGAATTTTGTAATAAGTATAATAGATAAATTCGTGTGGATTTAAGCTACTAATAAAAAGCTACCCGAGAATGCCTCCAAGATTCCAAAGTTCCCAAACACATCTACAACTGTAACAACAAGGCAGAGCCAGAAGATGGTCCGGCCATTAAGGGTGGACCCTCACTTCACAGCTCTTCAACATCAGATACCGATCTTGGTCACTTCACAGCTCTTCAACATCAGATACCGATCTTGGTGGAGATCCTAGACGATCAAGATCACCCCTCCCAAGATGAACTTCAGAAAAAAAAAACCATCAAAGAACCTCTTCATGCAGACAGGACTCTTTTAGAAACAAAGCATATTTAGACTTTCAACAGGCTTAGCCTTAGGGTAAAAAAACTGTATAAAACCCACGGGCTGAAACATAGCAGTGTGGCAGAATTCGGAGGGTACTTTTGTACCGCCTCTCTGTCCACCCAGCATTCGATCAATGTTGTTTCTTTTTATTGTAGCTTTATTTCGGTGTTGAAATTGTGTTAAATAAATTTTGTTATTTTATTTTGAATTGGCCTCTGACCATTTATAACAGATTTGGTGCCGTGACTCGGATACAATTTGGCTGCGGAGGAATCCCTTTGCACGGGGGGCGCCCTGCCGGTTTTTCGGCGGCCCGGCAAAGCAGGAAACCCCTTCGCACCTATTGTATTACGAACCCAAAAATTAGATAAAAGTGCCACAATAAAAAGGGAGAAGGCCTGGATCCAGCAGAAAACCCGGGAAAAGACATAGGAGTCTTTTCGGAGCCGCGGCTACTTTTCACTCGTAAAATTTTTTCTCCGTGCACGAAGATCTCCAAGCAAGAAAATAGCTGTAAGTAATGCTTAGTTGAGTGAGTGATTGAGTGGGTGAGCGAGACGTGGCCTTGCCACGATACAAGGGTAGATCTGTAAGCTCTTGTACCAGGTTTCCCGCAAAGTTTTTTTTTTTCGGCTGGTGGGGAAGAGAATTGGGGAAAACTCGTTTGCTCATCAAAGCCCAGACTCGGGGAGTCTGGGGGAATCGATCACAAGGAAGCAAAAGGGGAAGGATACGTCCCTCTGGGTTTGGGGAACTGGTAAACCCTTTTGCTACGGGCTAGTAAAAGCCCAGGATGCAAACCGAAGACTTTTTCATCGGACGAACAGACCCCCGGTTCAGCTCACCAGAGGGGTAAGTAGGCCGAACGATTCGGGACCCGGTTTGCAATTTGTAACAGTCGAGGAGAAGATCCCTGCTCTTAGCCAGAGCTAAGGCTAAGAAAAGATTTAGTATTGCGATCCATTACCAAAAGGTAAAGTTTTTTGTTTTTTTTTTTTTAAAAAAATGGGGCAAAGAAAGAGTAAACATCAGAAAGAATCAGAGAAAAGGAATGCTCTCAGAAAAGGAAAAGGTACCTTCGAAATCCCACCAGAAAGTCCACTGAGATAGATCTTAGAGCACTAGAGAGAGTGTCCCATTTTGAAAAGTAAGTCCAAGAAAAACTAATTTATTATTGTACCGAAGTTAGAGAGAGTGAAGAGCCCGCTGCCAGCCGCTGCCAGCCGCTGCTGCGTGCCGAGAGCCAAACCGCGGGGTGCGGAGCCGCCGTCCAGGGCACGCTAGCAGAGAGGGGGGCCCGCCCTCTGCGCCCGTGCTGCGCCTCCCCCACCCGTGCGCCCCGTCTAGCGCCGCATCCATCCCACTGCTTCCCGCGGCCGGCACCGCCACCTCCATAGCATCCTTGTGTCCAGCAGAAGATTGTCCTCCTGCTTGCCTTCTCTGTCTCTCTCTGACCCCTTTTCCCAATCCTGCTTCTAGCCCCCCCTTCCCCCAAAGAGCCATCCTCTTCCCATTTTCAGTTCCCCCGAGGTGAGAACAGAAACCGAGGAGAAGAAGAGGGGGGGGGAGAGATCTGAGAAAATCTTTCCCTTAGAATTCTCCCTTCCAGGTCCCCAGTTTTCCCCATCCCCCAAGAAACCCCCACCCCACTCTCAGCTATACCGCGCAGAGTAGATGTTAAGTGCTTTAAGCCAGTCACATCGACAAAGCTAACCCCAAAACTTCTATGTGAGCTTAGTGCCAAGAGCCGAGAGCCTAAAAAGCCACTAAGTTAGGCTGCAGAAATGCACTCAAAGTGCCCCTAAATACCCATTAGCTTACAAAGCAAAGAATCTAAATAGCTTAGCTGTGAGAAGACCTCAGAGTCCTTAAAGCACTAGCCCATGTTTAGTTTCATAAACAGCTTCATTTTAAGTACCTATTATGCGTTTCATTATTCATTTTAAAATCTGCAATATTGACCCACTTACCCCATTTGTTATAATTGTTTGTTTTGTTAAGTCACAATTACATATGTCAGTTGTTTGAATCAATTCCTGTTACATTTTGCTTCTTGTCAACCCTATTTGTTGTTTTCTTAGTCCTGCCCTGTGTCATGTAGACATCTCCTCAGCAAGATCTCTAGAGAGCTTCCTCTTTAAAAGTTCTTGAGCGTGTTTCATAAACACCAAAAATGAAATCTGTCTTTTTTACATTTCTGAATGTTAAATCAGATGAGCAGCTTTCATTATTTACAAGAGTTGCCTTTAGCTGAGCCATGTAAGCTGTAATTCTCTTTTGTTGACATGAGTATAAAAGCACTAACAATGCCCTAGTAGTTAGAAGGGTTCAGATATGCCATAGCCTTAAACTGCTCTGAGAAATGTTTCAAAATTTTAAGCAGTTTTTAAGTAATCATTTTCAGCAGTAGATTGATGCTTCCTATTTTTTCACTAATTACTAATATTGTTCTTACTTTGTGTTATGCAAGAATTGATGCTAAAGATCCCCCCTTTAAAATACATGATTTGTCTAATTGTGCTAAGCTTTAACTAGTTGCCTATCACCCATTCAAAAGAATCCCAGTAGATTTCACTGATTTACCTAAGATACAGCAATTAAGACTGCAGAAAAAGAATAGACCCACGCTTCGAGAGTGAAGAAGGTAGACCCACAATACACTACTCAGAAATAGAGAGTGACCTCATCACCTGGAGAGCTGAAAGTCAAGTTGCAACGACACCGATGAATGAGGGGGATCAGATAAGGTGTGAAAGACCGGATTGTGAATGTTTTCCCTTTGTTCACTTCAAGTGTGTATATTGTAAATTAATTTAAGTTGTTCACTGCAAAAGGGGGGCGTAAGCCAAAAAGATTATGTACCAACTGTTTAGAAAAAGAACAAAAAGAGACTAGCCATTTCTTAGTAATTGCCACTAACTTGAGTCTGCTAGAAGTAGATTCTCCAGAATAGTATTATATATATAAAAAAAGAGACAAAAGAGCAATTAGACACTAAAGTTGAAGTGCTCAAAGTCGAGTGCAGAAAGACAATCAAAGTACCTTACTAGTCCGATACAATCAGGTTGTCCCGGTAGAGTGCCTTTAAAAAAAAAAAAAAAAAAAAAAAAGTTTGCAGCTCAGACTGACAAGACTCCAGAAACATATGCCTGCTGCCGAGAAGATAGATTACCCCGCCGCGGGCTGCTACCCCGTGGGCGAAGGGAAAGGCAGAGGCATGTTGTAGTAGAAAGTCCTCGTAGTCTTGAGCCGAGAGACAGGGGGACCCCCCTCCAAGAGCCCACAGAGGCTGACCCTCAAGAAGAGATGTGAACTATAGTTAAACATGGCACCAGAGAGAACCTGAAGTATCAAGAGCATTATGATTGTCCCAAAGATAAAAGAAAAGAGTATTATTTCTTTTATGACACTCAATACTAAATTTTGTGAATCAGACAAAGGGGTAGAATGCCACGACTCAAAGGCAATTACTAAAGAAGGGCAATCCAACACACACGAATTTATTTAAGTAAATAAAAAGGTGGGGGACTGTAATAAGTATAATAGATAAATTCGTGTGGATTTAAGCTACTAATAAAAAGCTACCCGAGAATGCCTCCAGGATTCCAAAGTTCCCAAACACATCTACAACTGTAACAACAAGGCAGAGCCAGAAGATGGTCCGGCCATTAAGGGTGGACCCTCACTTCACAGCTCTTCAACATCAGATACCGATCTTGGTCACTTCACAGCTCTTCAACATCAGATACCGATCTTGGTGGAGATCCTAGACGATCAAGATCACCCCTCCCAAGATGAACTTCAGAAAAAAAAAACCATCAAAGAACCTCTTCATGCAGACAGGACTCTTTTAGAAACAAAGCATATTTAGACTTTCAACAGGCTTAGCCTTAGGGTAAAAAAACTGTATAAAACCCACGGGCTGAAACATAGCAGTGTGGCAGAATTCGGAGGGTACTTTTGTACCGCCTCTCTGTCCACCCAGCATTCGATCAATGTTGTTTCTTTTTATTGTAGCTTTATTTCGGTGTTGAAATTGTGTTAAATAAATTTTGTTATTTTATTTTGAATTGGCCTCTGACCATTTATAACAAATTTGAAGTTATTTGAGAGTATCTGAGCCTGTTTATAGCACTCATCATGTAAAATTGGACATTCCAGAGGTGCTGTGTCCCTACCCAGCACCGGGACATGGGATGGGCTTGGTGCTCAGACACAGGGGTGGATTTAAAATCCAAGGAGACAAAATACCCAGCAATAATATTTTTAATCAAAGTGCAGTTTACTCTCTGGTTTCACCCAAATCTAATCCATCTATTGGAGAAGCCAAAGGCGTAGAGGGAGCATCGGATGTCGCTTTTTGCCATGGAAGTGCCTCGGTTTACATTTGATCTGCTGAGGTTGGGGCTGTAATTAGATGATAATTTGTATCACAATTATGCAAAGCAAACGAGGATTGGATAGCAAGATAGAGCAGAACAAATAAGCACCCAGACCATTTGAAATGCATCCAGTATGGAAGCCATGTCCATGTGTGGCTGGGGCCAGGGACATGTTGTTCCAATAAAGCTGCAGAAAGGGAAAAGGCTGGGATCGGTTCCTCCAAAAGTTTCAAATGCTCATGTTTACAAATTTGTATTGCACATTAATATGTAAACACAGCCTATTGGAAACAGATGAGGCCACAATATTTACGTGTCCTTTCCTCTTCGTTTTGGGTGTCTGCTTGTCCCCCAGAACACACAACATCTGTGGTGACTCATAAAACTCAGCTCAGGAGGCTAAAGGAGAGGTTCAGTTAATTATAAAGTCACTGGTGCTGTGGTGGCTCTCCCATCCCAGATGGATTTTGGGTTCTGAGTGCAGGGGGATGCACTCACAAACTCCTGTGGGGTTTTGCTATGAACACTCGGTGGCTGGAGCTGCACTTTGCAGTGCCACAAATGAAGCTTCATTCCTTGGCAGTTCATGGGATGGATTTCATAATTTTCTTTACTGCTGTGTCACTTAGAGCCATGACAGGAATCATGGCATTGCTTGGAACATGCAGGAATTCCATCCATGCCCGCTCTGTGCTCCACCAATGCTGCACCCACTGGAAAAAACAGCTTTTTAAACATCAATAACTATTTTTTATAAATTAATTTCCAAAAGGAAAAGGAAAAGCATCTTCCTCACAATGTGAATAAAAGCTTTTACTTGTTAATCACCTTTTCTTTCACTGGTTTATTTGCATTTTGGGATGCAAACTCCAGGCATCCCTTTCCATGGTATCCCAGACTGCCGGCCCCGGGGAGTGAATGCGGTGGATGCAGCCGAGGCTGTTGGGAATTACAGGGGCTGAGAGGATTTTTGCAGATGTTGGGAATTGCCCTGCAAGCTGTTTGTGCTTAATAGAGCTCTGGTCTCCCCAAGCTTGTGGACTTTCTGAATTTTGCAGTTATTTATAAAGCCACTTCTCCTCTGTGTCCTTTTGGTGACATTCCCAAGAAGGACCTATCGTCTACTTTCATCCATCAAACCATTTCCTCCCAGACTGCTGCTCCTAAAGCACCAAGTCGTCAGTTTATTGTAGCAATTAAGTACAAGAAGGAGTCCAGGTTTTTGGAAGGACCCCTTGAGCTTATAAATCAAACGACACAGAGCAGTAAGTAAAAGTCAAGACCTTTCTGGAGAAGGAAACACCAGCAACAGGGAGAAAAATTTGGAAAAATCATTTTTGCTGCCTAAGGAGGCAGATCCTGAACAAAACCAGAGATGGGGGCAGGAGCTGAGGATGGCTTCTGGCTCTCTGAAGTCTGAAGATAAATTGGATACATTTTTCAGATGTTTTCAGCGATTTTCTCTTATTTCAAAAGCCTCGCTTTTTCAGGTTTTCAGAGAATGGTGTTCCAGAGAAATTCACTTTTTCCCTCTTGGCGCTGGCTCCAGATCTCACCTCGGAGCCGGGTCCCAGCTCCAACAATTTCCTCGGGGCCCTGCCCAGCAGCTGGGAGCACTTAGCAGCTCATCCGCCCGCTCTGCTCACCTGCCTGAGGAGCCCTGACAGGTCCATCTGCTTCCAGTCAGGCCTCAAATAAAAACTTCGGCTCCGAGGGGAAGAAACGAGCCAAGGACTTGTGTGGTGGCTTGGAGTTACTCCTGAAATTACTCAGCTGATGCTCCAGGGATGGATTCTGCCCTCAGCTCCTGGTCTATCAGAGTGAGCTGCTGCATCCCTTCCTCCTGGACCTTGTGAAAAACGAGGTTTACTTTCCTGGTAAATTTAAGAAATAGGTTTAATAAAATAAAGAATAAGACAATTAGGAGAGATATAAAGCAAAGGAAATATGGCCGGCCAGGTGACTTTGCATCTTGCCAAGTCCACGATCTGCTGCTTCAGAGGCCTTCTTTTTATACCCTTTCTATTGCATCAGTCTGTTGCATATTCATATTTTGCCATAAACTAGTTTCCATACTCCAGGAACTGTTTAACATGGTCCCTCCTTGGGTCTGCCTTTTTAGAGCATGCATGTTTCTTGGCTGTGTCTTCACTATCACCTCCAGCTTGGCATATCAGCAGCAGGGGCCTCATCACATGTTCACTGGATGTTATCCCAACCAAACAGGCCATTCAATGACAAGCATAACTACATATTAGCTATCCCACTACTATGTCTAAGCCCTGCTAACAGCAGAAATATGAACCATATCCTTACAATAAAGTTATTATACATATAGCATTCACCTTAATACCTGCAAAAATCCAACTTTATAATATGCATTTATAACAACCTGTAGCCTGAAGCCAGCAGAAATATCCTTTTTTTAGACAGGTTTGGGTGGCCATTAAACACTGAACCATGATCCTGCTGTGCCCACGTCACCTCAAGCACTTGGTGGTTTAAACCATCATCTTCCATCACATATTACTTTAACCACCCTGTAGGTTTAAGGCCGTTAGATAAATTTTGGGGCTGGTGCTGTGTTTCATGGGTGTTTTCAATCCTGGGACAAAACAGAGCAATCCAGGAGGCTGGATTGGTTTATCCTCAACAGCACCATGATACCCTCTGTGCTGAGTGCCTTTTAAACTTAAAAAAGAGCATAAATCCAGATACAAAGCAATGTTTCAAGTGCTAAATGGTTCATATCCATATAATAATAGTGAATTATTATTATTATTGTTATTATTATTATTATTAAATATCAGGCAATGAAAGGCAAGGAGTGGAGGCTCCTGTGCCCTCCAAAGCTGTGGGAACAATTAAAGGCACCTTCAGGTGAGTCCAGTAAGGTCCCATCCCCTCATGGGACTTGAGATTTGGGGCTGGAATTAGGGATTTTTCTCCCTGCAATGAAAGTATTTCACATGTCTCTCTTTAGAAATATTCAACTAGGGTTTTAACACCACTGCCCATGCACAGTAAACAGATTGAAGTTTACACCAATACCTTAATTTATTGCAGCAAATCATTATGTCTGAAAGTGTTAATAAAGATGAGAACTCACAGATTTTTAAAAAATCTGATTATCAACAATTTTTCTTCCATGGAGGCAAATTCATGTTGAATATCCAGCTGCCTCACTCAGGACATGCAGGTACCACATGTCTCCCTTCACCAGCAACACTTTTAGCTTCAGCCCTTTGCTGAATTCTTCCTTTATGTTCGTTAAAAGTGGTACTGTAAAATTAATCAAAGTCGATATGCTATTTCCTGTATCGTATTTCTTCTAACGTTATCAATATTGCTAATAAAAATAGAGATTGGAACAGTATGTTGTAATGTCCAGGATATAAGCCAGATCTTGCTGCAGCTCAAATATGAATTTGGCCTTTGGCTTTCATAAAAGCAGGATAATGTCTCTATCTGGGCTCTTCTAACGGATAACATCAGCCCCCTTTGCTTCGCTTCTCAGAATTCCCAGAATTTGAGAATTTAGGCTGGTGTAAGAAATACAACTCTGTGTCCCGGAGATTTTCAAGATTAAACCAAATCAAAGTAAAGCAAAGCCCCAAACTTCATTCCCAGTTGAAACCAAATCTGGCATTTCCAAGGCATTTGTGCTTTGAAAGTGCTGACACTTCCCGTGTTGGCCCTTGGAACTGCAAATGAGGAGCTCTTGAGGGACAGAATGGGAAGGAGAGAACAAGGAAGAGCTCATATGGATTTGGTCAGGTCCAGGTGCTTCATTCCTGCTGCTGTTCCTCCTTCCCAAGACAATGTCCCCACTTTCTGAGCTGGTTTTTAGTCAATTTTTTGGTCAAAGAATTAGGAAGGAATTCCTCCCCGTGAGGGTGGGGAGGCCCTGGCACAGGGTGCCCAGAGGAGCTGTGGCTGCCCCTGGATCCCTGAGGGTGTCCAGGGCCAGGTTGGACAGGGCTTGGAGAAACCTGGGATAGTAGAAGGTGTCTCTGCCCATGGCAGGGGTGGGACTGCATGGGCTTTAAGGTCACTCCACCTTAAACCATTCCATGATCCCATGAAATGGGTTTGGGTGGTGTTTGAGCTGTGTGTGCCAGTGAGGATTTTTCCCCTAGGTCCAGCTCCTCTCCCCACCTTGAGGATCCTATGGAGAGTCAGGATTTCCTCAATCCAGCATATATGAAGGATCCACCTGGGAATGCATGATCTTAGCTGCTGACCCTGGGCGTCTGTCTCCAGGTGCTGCTGATGAGACAGCCAGAGCACCCCACTCCAAACTGGGGCCTCCCAAATGACCAAATATCACTTATTTGTTAACTGGTTTTGAGTGTCACTCGTGCACATGGAGCCATGAGCTTTAATGAGCCATAAAAAGGAGGAATTTTTTTCTGGGTAGGTCTCCTGGGCACAGAACAGAGCACGGAAATGACATCCAGCTCTGCCCCAGCCAAAACATTCCAGAGCCGATGGCACCACCACTCTGTTGGCCATCCTGCATTTGGCTCGTAGGGCAGGGATGCTCCTGAATCCACTGACCTCTACCATCAACTTGCATTGGATCCAGACCATGCTCAGGCTCCTGGGAAAACTGTCTCAAAAATTTGGAAGCTTCTGGGTCTCCTTGGGGCTGCATCCCTTACCAGAGCCATGGCTCGGAGGTAGCACGGATTGGTCCACGCTCTCCCTTTGGATTTGTTCCTCAGCAAGTGAAAACAGGGATTTGTTCCTCAGCTTAAAAACCAAAAAAGTTAATGGAAACGTCTCCGGGGTGGAGAAAAGTGTTTTATTTGCAGAAATTGGGCTTGGCCAGTTTGGATCTTGGCATTCCTGCCCCGGCAGCCACGCAGCCCCAGCGCCAGCCCCCACGCTTTAATTCTTCCCTTTTTTTCCTTAAAATAGGACACACCTGTAAGGAAGGCGAGTTTCTTCAAGACATTCCTGATCTGGAGCATATTAAAGTGATATTTTTGTTTTGTATTTTGGATGATTTGCTCCAGTGATAACATAATAGCATGATATTTAGCCTGGGACTGATTAAAACATTTCTTTTGATCAGCGCAGCAGATTGGAACAGTTGTTTATTACTGGACAAAGCTTGGAGAAAAGGAATTAAGAAAAAAGAGCTGAAAAAAAAAAGAAACTGCTCTGGGTGGCTGTTGGGTTTGGTTTGCCCTGGAATATTTCCTTTGCATTGGGAAAATTCTCTATTCCAGCCGGGGTTTGGGAAGTGAGAGAAGGGAAGGATGATCCATCACGCTGATGGACAACAGCTGAAAAGCCGGGCACTGGCTGTTAAAACCACACGTGTGGGGAATAAAAGTCATTTCTCCCTCTCAGGACACACTGGTGGCCCAGATCATCATTGAATTTCTACATCCAAATTTAGCATTTTCTAGGAGGAAACTTCAGCTACATCTATCACTGCACACTTCAAAGCTGCCTATGTTTTAAAATATAAGATTTAACTTTAAAAAACTTTTATTTTGCTTTCTTGACCAAATGCAGAGTTGTTTTGTTACAAACCTACAACATCTGAATGTAAACGAGCTATTCTAGTTTAGCTCCAGATCCTCTAAGGGCTTTTAAGGCTATAGATTTTAATTACATGAATATTTTTAATAAAATCCCCTTTTTAACTGCTGGCAAGACTGTAAGGGAAAAAACAATAATATCTGGCTCTGTCTCTCTGACAGAATAATTCTTCAAGTTGCATTTGCCACATCCCTGCAGCTGTGACCAATAACCCTCTGTCTTTATGATTCTCCTCCGATATGAAATTAAAATGAACTGGAAATGTTTATGCTGCAAATGGTGTGCAACACATTAAACAGATAATGCCAGCAAAGGGTTTGCTTCAAGCAGGGGTTCCTCCTCCAGCAGAGCCCCTCTGTAACTTAATCCCCCCTTTTCCCAGGCAGCGGGAGTTGCTGTTCCTCAGAAAGCCTCGGACACATCACAATATCTTCATTAAAGAGGAATTACTTCCATCTCGCCATCCCCAGGTGCCACTGAAAGCGGGGCTTTGTTTCATGTGGCCGGTTGCAATTTCTGTGTTTATAGCAGTGGATTCCTTGGCTTCACGGGACATTTGGAGATAAATCTATTTTGAGTCCTGTTTGCTTCCCCTGGCCTTTTTTCCCTCAGCGTGTTTATAGCTGCATATTAATTCCTCGGTCATGCCTTTGGAATTCTTTCACCGCTTGCAATAAAAAAAATAAAATTAAAAAAAAATAAAGAAAAAAGAAAAAAAAAAAAGAGACCTCATCCTATTTAATCATCTCAGCCCAATATATTTTTTGCTTGTTTGCATCGATCAATACATTGGGCTAAATCAAATTCTTTCAGGTTGTTAATTCTAAGGGGCTCCATTCCCAATGCCTGCACCTGTCCCGTGTTTTTCTTGCAAGGGGACACCTCTCTCCAGCTCCCAGGATGACTCCTTGACATGTGTGCAAAGGGATCCTGGGGATGTGGAGACCCCAGGGCTGGGGAAGTGTGAGTTGTGACCTGGTCATTTGTGTCACGTGTCCCTCCGTGTCCCACAGCCAGACACTGTGACAGTGACTTGGGAGGGGAAGGAGCTTGTCCTTAATTTGGGCGTTTTTCCAGTACAACCAATGGGATTTTCACCTCCTGCTGCTCCCTGGACACCACCACCACAGGATGGTTTGGGTTGAACAATAAAGCCCATCCAGTTCCATCCCCTGCCATGGGCAGCGACAGCTTCCACTAGCCCAGGTTTCTCCAAGCCCTGTCCAACCTGGCCTTGGACACTTCCAGGGATCCAGGGGCAGCCACAGCTTCTCTGGGCACCCAGTGCCAGGGCCTCCCCACCCTCACCTCTGCTCAGAAACATGGTTTCTGCTACATGGTGCTGACTTGAGGACTGGAAAGTCCCATCAGCTTTGCTTTAATATTTCAAAGCATTGAGAATCATCGCTAATTGTTCCTCCAGAGAAACCCAACCCCTCTAGACAGCACTGGCAGAACAAAAAAATTAGATTTATAGGAGCACATTGGCGTTTTGGGGTGGGCAGAGTTTATCCCACACCCTCTGTACAGCAGCATAAATCTGGCCAGGGAAGGAAGGAAGGGAATGGCAGCACGAGCTGTCAGCAGCTCCCTGGGATCTGACAGGGTCCAGCAAACGCTCCCCTCATCCTGACCCCGCCTGTCAATCAGCTTTCGGGGAGAAGCCCCTTCCCACCCTCCCCTCGGCCCTTCGGTGAGGAGCAGCAGCCAGCTCCAATTTGGAGTAGCTGTCATTTATCATTATTTCGGGGGGGAAGGGGCCAGGAAGGTTCTCCTCACCCCGAAGGTGCAGGCAGAGCAGAATTTGAGATGATAGGTGGGGATTTCCACCGGCACAAATGGGAATAAGACTCGGAGCTTTCCAGGCTGCACCAAAAATAGCGGCCCAATTTCAATCTCAATTAGAGCTCGGTAATCCCAGAGTATAATTCAGGAGTCAGCTTCTAATATTTCAATTCAGGATGAAGAATAATATTCCACTTCCCCCTCTGCAGCCCAAGCGATTTTCATTTCATAGGGGCTAATCTTGACTCGAACATGTGTTTCAGTGAGATGCTCAAGGATATGAGTGTGCTAAAGAAAATATGGGGAAAAGTTGTGTGGAAATGGCTGTGCTAAGGTCTGTGGAGGAGTCAGCTCCTTGGAATCACAAAATCATGGAATGGTTTGGGTTGGAAGGGATGGTAAAGCCCATCTCGTTTCACTATCCCAGGGTGCTCCAAGCCCCAATGTCCAACCTGGCCTTGGACAATTCCAGGGATCCAGCCACAGCTTCTCTGGGTAACCTGTGCCAGGGCCTCCCCACCCTCACAGGAAGGAATTTATTCCCAAAATCTGATCTAAAACTCCATTTTTTCAGTTTAAAGCCTTTCATTTATTTTTTGGATGTCTCTATTACCACAGAACTCCTACCATCAAGCCTGACAGAGAAGAAAAAAATGCGAAACCCTCCCAGATTTATTCTTTATTTTGGATAACATTCCTTTTCCAAGGCTTCCAATCACTATTATCACTCTAATAATAAATTCCTTTAAGAATTAACATGTTTAAATTACTGCCTGAAGAATATTTTGAATTTTAGAAGGTGAGTCCCAATCTGATTTCATTCTGATGACAAAGGAAATTAGCTTTAATATTCAAATTAACATGATTATTTAGGAAATATAGTATTTTTCACTTACATAGTTCACCTGTGAGCACTTTTTTAGCATTTAAAAGTAAAGAGTTGTATGAAGGGATTGATCCCTTGAGTAGGAAAATAGGGGAAAAACATACATGTTTTTGCAACAGCAAAATACTGATTTTCCAGCCCTTTTGCATTCTGTCACTGGAGATTGCTGGGGTAGAAAAGCTCCTTCAGAGTTTTTGCCCTTCCATGGATTTTCCTGCAGCTTTGGCTCATCCCTCCAAATGACAAGGCCTGCACATTGGCAAGTGCCCCTTCCCTGTGCTGCCGGCGCTCACCCTTTGCCGTAGGAATTATTTCTTTGTTACTTAATCACCTGTAATTATCTCCTGGAGTAAATTCTGTTGGTGCATCAATTTTCAAACACAACAGTCATTTTTATCAGTCATGTTTATTTAATTTTAGCTGATTAGCACAGAACCTAATAAGTGGCTTAGACTAACAGTGTGTCACTGCCCAAGTATTTTGTAGGTAACAAGAAGACATGGAATAGTGCACATGTTGCTTTGTCTGCATTAATCTATTTACATTGTAGTTCTTCAACTGTTTTTAATGGCTGGTTCAGCTGGAAGCAATTAGTTGTCTAAATTAAAGCCACATTTCTCACTTCATGCACTGGGAAGGCTTTTTGCTGTTGTCTTTTCTTTGCTTTTTGTTTTCCAAATCAAGACAGATACCGTTTGAAAATGCATGAAATCTTATTGAGGGGATTGATCCGGGTGTTTGGAGCCGTGTTCCCGTGTGTTTGCCTGGAAGCCAAAGCTCTGGATGGGCCAGGGAATGGTGTGTTTGGAGGTGCACCCTGGAGCAGGGCTGTCAGCACAGCAGCAGCAGCAGCCGGGCCTCGGAGCAGGACCTCAGGGCAGCTCCGAGAGCAGGAGTGGAGCAAAGCCAGGAGAAGAGAAAGCACCGGATCCTCTGGGCTGTTCTGCAGGGTCAGGAGCCTGTTGTTTATATATCAACTAAATTAAAAAGTAGGTTTGTGTTAAGTACGATGTAATTTATGCAGCACTTCAGAGCACAGTGTCGGTCTGTGTTGGATCCCACCCCCTTTTTTATTTTACAGGTTAAAATGTCACATTTGTAAAGCAGTCGTGAAACACTTGGAGTCAGGCTGGTGTTGCTCCACCCCATCTCTGCTCATCTCGTTCTATAACTCGATGATATTAAAGTCCAATGTCTCCCATGAGGTTTGGACTTTCTGTGCAAGGTGAGAAATATTTTCTTTAAAAGTACTATTTTATACCATTTGTTAAATAAAATAAAATAAAATAAAATAAAATAAAATAAAATAAAATAAAATAAAATAAAATAAAATAAAATAAAATAAAATACTCTCCATGCCCTGACTCTGAAATCAATGCATTAAGTCAATGACTTATGAAGGCGAGGAAAGAAAAGCTCCACTGTGCTTTCCCTGGACTTCAGAACACTCTATTAAGTGGTACACAACGCACCAGCCTGGGAAGGAGGATACCCCCACAGAAAAGAAGGATTTAAATCACCGTGTCCCAATGCAGCACCTCCAGGGGCCATTGGACTCGTTTCAGTTTGGGGATCATTGAAATTGACACATTTTCTTTTCATTTTGATAAAAAATTAATTAAAAAAAGAGAATAAAATTCACATGTGGCCTAGTTCAGACTGAGTCTTTGCTGAAGTTGATATGCCAATAAATCACCTTTGGCCCAGATTTCCTCCTGAGGAAGGTTATCTGGTGATCCAGCAAAACAGGGTGAAGGGAGGGAAGGCTATCACCCTGTTTGCTGCTCTTCCTCTTCACCTCCAAACCCAAAAACCCCAGTGGAGAGTTCTCTGCCTTTTCCAGTTTGTGCAAAGCCAGGAGCCCCTCAAATGTGTATATGCTCCTGTCCTAGGTTACAATTTAAGTTGTGCCCAAAGTATGTATTCTATCTCCATCTTCATGAGCTTTTGAAGCCAGGTGGGGCAGTGTTTTCCTTATCTTCTGTTAATGGGCCCATCAATGCCTTGCTGCATGACTCATAGATAACTCCCTCCGGGGAGTTATCTCTGTTTAATGGGCCATCAAGGACCCACTGCATGACTCATAGAATGAGATCATCCCATTGTGAGATGCTCCGCCCAGGGGGAGGAGCCAAGCATTCCCACCTGGATAAATCCAGGGTTTAGGACAGCACAGGCAGCTTTTACCCACTGGACTCCCAGAGGAAACAAGAGCTGCCAGACGTTTCTACAGGAATCACTGCTTCGACGAGACCATCTCATCTGGACTGCTACTACCACCCTACCAGGGTGTCAGGTTGTATTCTGACTCTGTCAGTGGTTTTTTTTGTACTATTGCTTTTATTTTACTTTCTTTTATTTCTTTTCTTTTCCTCTTATTAAACTGTGTTTCTGACTTGGACTCTTTCACTGGTTTTGCTTTCAAACCAGCACAGCTCCTTTCTCTCCTCAGACATTGTGTGTGCTCCTTCTCCCTCAGACATTGTATGTGTGCTCTTTCTCCCTCATTGGGTGTGTGCTCCCTTTTCCAGTCCATCCCAGCTGTCCCTCATTACATGCTCTGCCTGAGCCCCACGCAGGGTCGGGTTGCGCCAAGGCAAAGGTCAGAGAAACCTCCAGCCTGCATTTTGTCATCTCTTGATTATTCAGATAACAACCTAGAGACTGATGGGGCTTCTCTGTGCCCACAGACAGGGCCCGATCACTGTAGCAAAAGAGAAAGGCCATTTCTAATTCCTCCTGGCTTCCTGCTATCCTGAATCTCCCAAAAATAATTAAGCAAGCAGATGGTGTTTGTGGAGCTGGTGCTTGGCCACAGACTCCTCGCTCTGCCACGTCCTGCTTCTAATATACTGCCCAGCATTAATCAAGCAGTTTAGAAGCATCCTGTATCAGTTGTGCAAAACAGGGCTTAAATTATTTACTGTCAGAGTCTTTCGGCTCCTGTTAGGCTCCTGTTTTTCTTTCATGTGGGGAGCAGGGGTCAGCGGCGGCAGGAGATCCGTGCTTTCACTTGGCCAACATTTGCTGCTGTCATTCTGAGCCTGCTATGGTCCCTGCCGAGCGACGGATGTGTTCATGCTCCCAGCCCTGGATGCTAATTGATTTTAGGGAGCCCATTCATCAGTTAAATTTAGTAGATCACCCATCAGGTTTGCTGTTCACTGTCTAAGGTAATTCAATTAAAACTCCACAAGTGTGACTAACCAGTGGATGGTAAATATGTTCACCAGCTGTGTTTGCTGGGCCTACTCCACTCTATTGTGTCTGTGCTTGGTGGAGGACATGCCCAAGCCCTATACCTTGGCTGATTTATGTATACAACAAATCTGCAGCACTGCCAAAAAATTAAGTGCAAATGCTACCTTTGGGATGTGAATATCTGAACATAAGAGTTTCAGAGAAAATAAATCCTCAGGTGTGTTAAAGGCAGCAGTGCTACAGTGTGTGAATTTACTCAGGTCTTGGGGTTTTTAAAATAACATTCCAAGGAATCCGATTTGGATTTTTGGTTTTGAAAATAACTTCCAAAGAATCCAATTTGGATTTTAAAATCCATTGACAGTTTTGTTTCTCTTCATTCACTCCCACTTTGCCCTCAGCCATCAGTCAGAGCTGATGTGAAACCATCCAATGTGGTTTTATCCATCACCAAAGCCATGTATAAATCAGGGAGATGTCGCAGGATCTCATGGAGAGATGTTTCTATTAAACCCTGAGGTGAGGGGAACCTTTGCTGGACCCTCCTGCCTGACCAAGTGGGCTTTGAGTCTCCTGCCTGCTGCCATCGGGCACTCAGATGTGGTTTGGTAGTAATTAAGTGCATCGTTAACGATCCCATTGCACACCATGGGACAAAATGGTGTGTCTGCTTAATAGATTAAAGGAAAACATTCTCTGAAAAGCACAGGTAAACAAGACACTCATCCCTAAACCTTTCACCCTGGAAGACCAAGGTTCACATCCCACTGGAGCACGAATAAATAGGGACTGGACTCCCCTGGCTCACGGCTGGGGGGGTTATAGTCATGGTGAGATTATTTTGGAGCATGACAGAGCTGGTGGGGATGGGAGAGGATGAATGGGATGTGGGCTTGGATGGGGCTGGGAGCACAGAAATTCCTTAAATCCCTGCACATCCAGAAAGCAGCATGGATTTACTTACAGTCAATACAGTACTCAGAGTGGCTACTGTAAGAGTCGGGACTTGGTGGTCCCTGATTTTGCCTCACGACCCTTTGTCAAGGAAGAAAGCAAGGGGGCTCAGGCGCCTAAGCCACAGTGTATGTTTGGCAAGCATTGAACTGCAGGTATGTCCACTGGACCGGAGCTGGCTGCTCCCATGGGAACTTGTATGAGGACAATGGACAGTTTGGACAGCCTGTGCTTACCAGCAGCTAGGGACTAGACCAGTTTGTCCCAAACTCGCCTGCTGAACGATCGTACCTGGTTCCCAGAGCAATGGACCTCACCACAATGACTCTCAAGTGCCCCCCACTTCTGAAAAAGACTATAAAAGCTGCCCCTCTGTGACTCACACTTTGAGATCTCCCCACGGAAGACGACAGATCCATTGGCACGACGCCACGAGGATGCCGCTCAGTCGTGGTAGCTATATACCCCCTGCCCCCCCTTTCCTTGCTCTGTATCCTATGTTTCCTTTCTTATTCCCTCTATCGCAAATGTTGTTGGCATCAATAAAGGTGCATTTGTGTGTGTAATTAAATATTTGTCCCCTCGAGTACTTTTTGCACTCTAAAGATCACAAGAACCTATCACGATTCCTTTTTGGATTGTGACAGCTACCTAAAATTCTTCTTAAAAAATTAATTAAGCAGCGGCATGGAGTTTCCAGGAGCTTCCACTGCACAGATCCCATTCCAGCAGCCCCCTCCGCAAGAGCAGAAGCCCACACAACACTGAGATTTCCTGATTTCCCTGTGGCTGTAGGAAATAAATGAACTGGAGCAACTCCACAAACCACTGGCCTTCCTGCACATCTCTACAGTGCAGGAGGAGGAAAATCTGTGTGGTAAAGAGTATCCTAAGAAAACAGCCAGATTTCCCAAACATCCCCGTCAACCTTAATGAAGAGCTTGGGAATATCTGGTCTATTTATTACTCCAACCACAGGCTAAAAAAAAACCTGTAAAATTTCAGCAAAAACATTAAATTTGGAAGAGAACCTGGGATATTCTATATTTGCTGCTTTAAACTCACCACACACCAGACAACTCGGGGTTTGGTGAGTATTAATCTTTGTATTTCTGAAATATTTGGATGAAAAAGCAGTGCTATTATTAAATGTAATAATTACCACAAATAAATTATTACTTCTACTCTCTTTATACATAAAACTACTCTGCAAAAAACGTTGTAATTTTACATTTTACATGGAAATATGAAGATTTTAAGCAGCGGTCAAATACTTACAGTGAGGTAACTGAATAAGGAATGACTTTGATATACTGCTGCTGCCAGGAATTCTCTTTTTGTTGGTGCTGTTGAATGTCTCCCTTCTTCTGGCATTAATAAATAAAGGCACCTGCTCTACAAATCAGCAGAAATCTGGAAAATCATTATCACTCCAACATGGAAACAATGCCCATCACGACAGAACAAATGGGGAATGGAGCCTACACGGGGACTTTAAAAAAGGGCTCTATTTGTCAAATTACCAGAGGAAAAGTTGATCTTATTGTTATGGACTTCATCCACTTCCAGGTCACAGCAATTAGTCACAGCAGGCTCGTGGAGACTGGAACTAATTATACAACACTCTGAACAGAGCCGCCAGCTTCTCCGATGGATTTCCAGGCAAATATTGGGACTTCAGATGGAACCTGGAACTGAAAAACCACCAGCAACAGAAATCCAGCTTAATGATTCCAGTAATGACCCATTTTGCAGCACGAGAAACAAAGCCCTGATTGTGATAAGAATAAAGGGAACTATCTCCTACAGAGACTCCAGAGTTATGTTTATCTAATCTTTGAAAGAAGAAAGGAGCCATAAAAGATTTAATAAAAAATACTGAGTGTCTTTAAAGGAAGTTTTCAAATGTTTTTGTATCCCTGACAGCTCATTTTGACAGAAATTGATTGTGATAAAGAATTATGAATCAGATAGCAGGGAAATTAAATTAAGCTGATTATTATCTTGTCAGATACACACATTATGTCATGTTCGTTGCTTTAGACTTTTACAAAAAGATTGTTTCACTCAGGCTTAATAAATTTAGAATATCCTAAGCAATACACACAGGTATGACTGTAAAACATCTTTGTTTTTAGACATTTAGATTTTTTTTTAGATTATTTTGATTTTTTTATTATTTATATTTGGGTTTATTATTCTATATAATTAGTGTATTTATATAATTCTCTAGATTATTTGGATTATTAAATATGCATATTTAGATTAGAAATATGCAATATGAAATATTTTATTCTCTGAAATCCTCCTTATTTATGTAAGGGCTGTGAGCAGCCTCTGTGCTGGGTCTGGGTCTGGCAGCTCCTCATGGCAACTGGCACTGTTTGAAGACCCTGAAAAAGCTTTCCCAAAACCTGGATCCTGCAGCCCCTTTGATTTTCCCTTTTGAACCACATCGTGCGGCTGATCCAGGCTGACTTCCTTAATAAAGAGCAGCAAAGGGAAGCAGGAGGCTGGGAGACTCTCTCAGTGCATCTTCTCCCAGTGAAAGCGGCTCCACTGGCACGTGAAATTAGTTCCAGATTGTTCATGTCGGGCTTTTCCCTCACGGAATGGTAATGAAGGGAGCTGCTTCCAAAACAAGCAAGGCCACTGACCCTACTCGGGGTTCCATTAGAAAAATACTGTTTGAAACAAGAAAGTTGGGAGCCAAGTGCTGTCATGAGCTCAAAGCAGCCCGAGCAAGAGGTGAAGGCAGAACTGCAGAGAGAATCCTGAAATTAAAGTCAATCCTTCATCAAACCAAAGCTCATCAAAGCTCTGATAAAAAAAAAAAATACCACTAAAATCCATTTCCATCAGTGCATACTGAGTGCTTGAGTGCTCCCTTATGTATAAAACAGAAGAATTATCACAGGTCAAAAGCAGAACGACAACAGCTAAAAACCCCCACGATTTAACTAAAAATGAAATTTAAACCCAAGTTTTAAGCACAAGGTTACTCACTATCACACTCCTAACAAATCTCAGAGACCTAAATTACCCCCCCAAAGGTGGCAAAGGACCGTTTTGAAGAGTATTTAGTGCAGACTGACCCATTCAGCTGATGGCCCTGTGGATGTGGTGCCGAGCTGGATTTTGGGATCAAAGCCCGGGCACAGGTGTGTCCTACAGCAAGTGGATACTGCCCAAAGGTTCCATGGGAGAGACTGTTCCCTGAACCAACCAGCTTTCCTTTTACTGCTCCAATCAGTCATTTCTGTAGAATCCATGAAAGCAAAGCCTGAGGTGCCCTCTGCTGGTTCTTGAACGACTGACTAGAAATGTTGAAATTGAAGATTTTTAGGTCTGGGAAAGCCAAACCCAATCCCAAACTCAAACCCACACCACCTTGTTGCCAGTTTTCCAGTGGTCCCTCGTTCTGTGTGTAAGGATAGAAAACCCTCAGAGATGTTTAAGCACGGGGCTCTCTCAGACTAAACATTTTTAAAAACCCCATAAAATTAGAGTTTATGTCATTATACTTAATATTAATTACTCCCCAATTGTCCCAAATCTCTCTCAGTAGTACCCACTTTATTTTCTTCTTGTTTTCTCCCCATAAAGATTGAATTTTCTGGATGTCTTCCCACAGGAAAGCCCTTGCTTGTCCATCCATGTACAGAGACCTGCAGCAGCCACATGTGCTGGTTTGAAAGCAAAACCAGTGAAAGACTCCAAGTCAGAAACACAATTTAATAAGAGGAAAAGAAAATAAATAAAAGAAAGTAAAATAAAATAAAAGCAATAGTACAAAAAAAACCACTGACAGAGTCAGAATACAACCTGACACCGTTAGGGTGGTAGTGGCAGTCTAGATGAGATGGTCTTGTCAAAGCAGTGATTCCTGTAGAAACGTCTGGTAGCTCTTGTCTCCTCTGGGAGTCCAGTGGATAAAAAGCTGCCTGTGCTGTCCCAAACCCTGGATTTATCCAGGTGGGAATGCTTGGCTCCTCCCCCTGGGCGGAGCATCTCACAATGGGATGATCTCATTCTATGAGTCATGCAGTGGGTCCTTGATGGCCCATTAAACAGAGATAACTCCCGGAGGGAGTTATCTATGAGTCATGTGGCAAGGCATTGTTAGGCTCATTAACAGTAGATAAGGAAAACACTGCCCCACCTTGGCTCCAACGGTTCATGGGGATAGACTACATACCTTGGGCACAATTTTACATTGTAACCTAGGACACCACACAACCTGGACACACACCCAGAATGAGTTGTCTGTACAATTTTATTTACCACCTGCAGTTACATTTACAAACTGTCCCATACAAGTAAAGCAGTTTTCAAAGTGAACTCAACCAGAGCTACAAAAATTACTCTCTTCTCTATACAGAGCACCAGCTTCAGCATTTATGTCTATACACAACTGCTGATTATGTTTAACAAAAATTCACTATTTTTTGGCTCTGAGGATCTCCACAAAGGCAACTTAAGTTTTATCCCATTGCAATCATGACAGTAAAGTTCTTGTTCTGCTTCCCTTTCCTTACATCTGAAGCTTTGCATGGCTTTGTTTTGGCATTCTAATGAAGACAAAGCTACCACAAACCAGCAGTTTTAGTAACAGAGGATAAAAATGCTGAGCAAAAGCATCCAGCAACATTTCAAGCAATGTTTCACTTTAGATGTGCCTGCTCATCAGCAGAAATATTGAAATTTTAGCTGGCAATAAGGTTCCAGAAAAGCACAAACAAGTGATTTAACATGAAATGAACTTTACAGTCAACTTACAGAAAGAAAACAAGGTCGGAGTGAGGAGCCAGAGCAAAACATTTCAGGGAAGAGAAATGTTTTGAGGAGCCTGAAGGGAGGAGGATGAAACTCAAATATTGCTTTAAGAGTAACTTTCAGCTTTAAGCATTTCCAAATGTCATGAGAAAAATGTATATATTTAAAATATAACTTCAACCTTCTTGAATGCAGCTCCCAGCCACCAGTGAAAGCATTTCCCCAGGAGAGGACAGGAGTTCTGTACGCAGGAGCTGCCAGTCCCAAACCCTGGCATGGCTGGAATACACAGCAACTCCTGGAGTGAAGTCAACAGAGCAAAAACTCCCTGTCTCAAACACTTATTTCTTCCTGAGCCTCATTGCATCACAGTCCCCCAGACATAACCTTAATTATGTCAGTCAAACTTTTGTATTTGTTAATTCCTTTCAGGAGACAGCACTGGAAATGTGCGCTGGTCCTGGAGTTCACCAGCCTGGGATAAGATCAAAACTCCACAACAATCAATAAAATCATGAAGCTTATTTTACCTTTCTGCTCCAGCAATCTCAGTCCCAGTCTATTTTTAAATCCCTCCAAGGCTCACAGCAAGGCAACAGACAAGCAACAGGGAAAATCAACCACGTGGGAGCTCAGAATTGCTGTCTGACCCTCAACTAATTCCAGAATGGCCCAAACCAGTCCAACAGCAGCATCATTTTTAACATTAAAAGAAGCCAGACACAGTAGCTGGAGCTGTCTGCTATCAGACACTGAATCCTCAGTATTTCATGGACAGCTCCAGGTAAACTCTGGTATGGAGTGATTCCACAGCAGGAAGCTTCCAGCACTCTCATGATATGAAGTAACTGAATATTAAAAAGCTGAAGGAAGTCCAGCAAGGCAAAGGCACACACACAGCCACCCCGCTGGGTAACTGGGTTGCATAGATACACCATGATCTTGGTTACAATGTTCAGAAGCAGCCAGGGAAGAAAATGCAGGAAAAAGTCCCTTCCTAGGATGTTTTATGAATCATTTGAAGGGATCATAGCCAGACTACAGCTGTCAGTACGTGGTTTTTAAACACCTTCCAACTTCTCCTGTTTACAGGAGCAACACTCAAGGTGTTTACATTTATTTTTAACCCCAGTTTCTTTCTAACAAGTGAAAAGACCCCATTTTAAACTCACTGCTTTAGTTCAGCTGCCAGTGTGAGAGAGAATCCCACAACATTTCAGGTTGTTTTGTCTATCTTACTTTCCTGATTTTATTTTTACAGTAACCTTGATTACCTCAGGACATTACATCCTGCTTAACCCTCGGAGTGAGCTGGGTAACACATTCAAAACAACGTCTGAAACTGCTCTAAAAAGTTTCATAGTTTCTGCACATTTTCATTGAAAAAATCCTGCTTGAATAAAAAAGTGAGGGTTTTTTTCTTTTCCTTAAACAATTCCCTAACACTGGAAAACCCACGTGGCCCTGAGCACCAGGCAATTAAGAACCAATTCCAAGCCTGGTGCTCCACACCTTCCCTCAACCCTACAAAGACAAAACATAGAAATGAGCCCAAAAAAATTAGGAAGAGAATTTGAACGTCACTGTTTATCACAACACATCACAAGTGGTCTCAGCTACAAACTTCTACAACCATTTCTTATTTTACAGCTGCAACAAGAGTTTGAAGCTACTGAGAGCAGCCAGACTCTCTTATTGTGCAGAAATATAAAGGGGTTGCTAAAATTAGCTACTCCTTACAACGAGAATATTACAAACAATGGGATTTTATCTGCAGAGAGCAACAGACCTGGCAAAGATTCAAAAAATATATTTTATTCCTCCTGTGCTAAAGTGATGCCACCATACAAGTCCATACAAGTCCCCCATTATATGAAATCAGCTTTTGGTAATCAATTTTTGAACTAAACTGCTAACTTCAGCACATTTATCCTAACTTTTAAAGACTAAAAAACTCAAAGTCCACTTATTTGTTTCAACAAGTGCGTTTTCCAGGAGGTCCACACTGTCCATCCCTGCATGTTCCAGGAGTTTGGCTCTGTAGGAAAATGACCTACAACAATCATCTGAACTGATAACATCAGTTCTCCAAGCATAAACAGTTCTCATAATTTAAAAAAATTCATAATTTAAAATATATCTCACTGACACTCTGCTTTGCTTAGAACTAGAATGTACCACCATTACTAGCAGACACAGAACATCAACTTGAATTTGTGAAAAAACCTTGCAAAAAAATAGATCAACTTCCAAATGTACAGAAAAGGACATTAGAGCTGATATTTTTGGGTCACTTAATGTATTTTAGAAAGAGTAGCAAGCTGGGAGCGAAGTACCCTATATTACAAATATTCAAACACCTAAGCTGCACTGTTTTACACCTCGAGTGTAGTGCAGGGTTAGTTCCAGACAGGGAATTTGGAAGCAGCTCCAAAGAACTGCAGCTCTGTTCACTTAGACTTGATCGCGTAGGCGGGCCAGTCTCTGTGACAGCTCATCCTGCACAGTTGGAAAACAAAAAGGGAAAATCGACCATCAGCAACAGGAAAAGCAACTTTTGCCATCTGATGTCCAGCTGATGAGAAATCCTCTCACAGCTGAACAAGGTTTGCTTAAGACCTCAAGCATGGCTGTGAGGGAGGAGTTTCAGAGCACAGAATTAAGCAGAGAAAGGGTTGGGGTTTTGTGGGAGTTTTCAAAGAACGTGGAATATTTGATAGGACAAGGGAGGCTGAAATCCTTCCCTGTGAGGGTGGGGAGGCCTTGGCACAGGTTCCCAGAGAAGTTGTGGCTGCCCCATCCCTGGAAGTGTCCAAGGCCAGGCTGGACAGAGCTTGGAGCAACCTGAGCTAGTGGAAGGTCACTACTCATCCTGCCCATGGCACTGGGTGAGTTTTAAGGTCCCTTCCCTGTAACATCCAACAAATGTATTGTTAAAATTACTTTGATAGCAAGGCTTTTAACCACACAGCTTCCTTGGGACAGCTGAAATAGAATTTAGCAATTTAGCATTTTGTTTTGACTGAGTGGAGCATCAATTCTCACATTCCATTTCTCCAGGAAACATTGACCTCACTGAAATCCAACACTTACCTGTTCTGCTGAGGCCACGCTTGTAGCAACAGAACCTGTCTGTCCTTGAGGTAGTTCCATGTTCAGATCAAGGCTAACAGGAGAAAACAGAGCAAACAGCAAGTCAGGCAGAGGTGGATCAAGGGGGAAGCACCATAACTGACAGCAGAGGAACAATGAGACAGCACCCCCTGAACACTCCAGAGTTACACAAGCTGGTGAGTAATTTTGACTCACTACCAGGACAAGTCAGGTATGAGGTAAAAGGAAAATTGAGTTTTTCCTCTGCTTCCAAAAGACAGACTTATAAAACAAGGGTATTTGACATTAGATATTACCAGGAAGGGTTGTGGGAACTCAGATTTATTCAATAAATAGAATTTTCACCTACCCTGCTTCATCTGCCATTTCCTGCAGGAGCATGTCCACTTGGTTCTAAAGGAAAACAAAATGGATTGTTACATTTGGAGCCTCTGACAATCTTGTTAGATTTTCAGACAAAAGGAATTATTTTAACAAAACTGATTTAAAAGTAAATGCCTTTGGCAGAACAGTTTTGTGCTTAACCACTAGAAGGTATGAACTCAAAAATAAGGAGCAGAGGTGCCCAGCAGCTAAAATTACATTAATCAAACTCTTGCTTGTAAATAATGCTTCTATAGAATTCAACTTATCTGTAAAAAACCCCAAACATATACCCAAGTGTTTCAAGTGCTGTTAATGAATGGTTTAGGCACATAATTTAAGATCACCTTGCTAAAATATATTCTATAATTCTTACTTGTGGCGTTGTTAATGTCGTAGTGTTGCTCATTGTGTCTTCCATCTGTTGTGTCTGAACATCCAGTGTCTCAAACTGATGCTCAAATTTGTCCATTAGGGCAGATATCTATGAAAAATATGAAGCAAATCACTTATCTTCAGATGACAGAAATAATACATCTCAACAGTAAAACTCTTGATTGAATTTCCCTTTCTAAAACTTGTGCCTGTTGTCCCTTCTGCTTTTGATGTCAGCTCCAAGAAATTTAAGTCTACTTACCTTTTCCAAGTTCATGCTCTTCAAGGTGGCATCCATTGACTTCACCACTCCTGCCATAGACTTTGTTACCTGAAACAAGGGGAAGGAAATTATTACAAGGAAAAAAAATGAGCAGTTTAGGAACAAATCCTTCCCTGTGAGGATGGGGAGACCCTGGCACAGGGTATCCAGAGAAGCTGTGGCTGCCCCTGGATCCTTGGAAGGGTCCAAGGCCAGGCTGGATGAGGCTTTGAACAACCTGGGATAGTGGAAGCTGTCCCTGTCCATGGCAGGGGGTGACATTGGATGGGCTTTAAGGTCCCTTCCAACCCAAATTATTCTGGGATTTGGTTATTTCTCACCTAGCTCTCTTATCTCTTTCCACAGAGCTTTGACAGTATCAAACAGGAGGGAACTTTCTATTGCCATCTGGAATGCTATATTTTAAATAGCTCCTACCATTCCCAGCTCTAGAAATTAACTCAGCCACTTGAAATACACATTCTGAGGCAAAATTCACTAAAAATGAGCTTTATATGGCATTCATTTCTGTAGACTTGAGACCTGTCACTGTTAAGGGATACATTTGGTCCACAGGTCACAATAAACTTTCAAGGTGAAGAGCAATAGATCAGTTTACCTTCAACAACTATTTGAGCTAAAAAAGATCTCTGGAATCACAACTCCTACCTCATGACTTTATTTTGAAGGGGAGAAGTATCTTTGTGAAATAATCCAAAGAGCAGCTGCCAGAGGAATTCTAGCACCTGATTCTTGGCTACCTCTAAAAGCGAAAGTGGAAGTTCCCAGCTCATTCCAGCTGGGATGAAGCCACTCCAGAGATGAGAGGTCTGCTCCTTGCCCCTGCAGGATGGGGAGGGCCTCACCTTGCCCATGGTGACAGCAGTCTGGACTCTGGCTGCCACGGCATCCACGCGGGCACTCATGCGCAGGAAGTTGATGGCCTGGTTCTTCTGGCGGATGGCATTCTCCGCGTGGATCCGTGCCACTTCCATGTTCCCCTTCTGAATGGCCTTGGCAAAGAGGGAGAGACAAAAGGAAAAGCCTTTTACCCTTGCCCGCTCTTGTACATAGGATTTCTGCGTAGTCTGTTTTAGCTTTGAAAGAAGCATTCATTAGTCACTATATTTTTTTCTATTAAAAAAGAAAACAAATCCCTCCCTCCTCCCACAGTAGATCCCAAACATTTCCAAGATGAGAACTTCTAACTTCTTTCCAAGGAAGGCATTGGAAAGTATGCACTTCAAATAGGCAGCTTTGCAGAGCTACAGATACATCATTTTTGTTCCTGAAAACATTTTCACTCTCAAGACAAAAACACGGGCACAGGTGGTACAGCTGTGTCTCAAGGGCAATAATACACCAAATCCACTCAGTCTCTCCTCACTACTTCAAGGACTCAAAAGCTGTTTTGAAGTTCCTCTCCACAAGCCCTTTTAATACAAGCTGATAAACATGAAGTGGTTTTAACTCTGAGAACAACAGTCTCTACCAAAGCACATACAAGACAATCCTCTAGGGAAGCAAATTCCAGATGTCCATGAGGATGCACAAGGATTTTTCCTCATGTTCACTAATAAGTACAGGAAGATTTATAGTCACATTTTTTTAAATCACAAACATTGACCACATGATTATTAGCATGCACACCAGGGAAATGACAAAACACCAGATGTCTTCCTGCTCTAACAGGCAAGCAACAGATCTAAAAAGCTTGGTTCAGACTTACCTTCTTAATTTTAGCTTTCTCAGCCTTTTCTTCTTTGTCGCATTTTTTGGAGTTCCTGTTGAGCTCCTTTGCAGCAAACTTCAAATTAAAGAGGTGTTCTGCAGTGCAAGTTAAGGGACCAAACCTATTTCAGAGTGATAAATCCAGCCACCAAACACCCCCCAAGAGGAACTGAGAGTGGTTCTCTGCCGGTTACTTTCACTCTCACACCCAAAGCCTGTGACTCTCAGTGAAATTATGTGATTTCCTGACTTGCCTGGAACCTCCCCATCCAAAAAAAAAGCCCAAAGTCACTAAGGAACACAACAAATGAACAGTGTAACAGCAAACTGGCTCAGCTGGCCACGGCCAGCTACAACCCAGCAGGATCTTGGATTTAAATTGCTCATCCAGCTCCTTCCCAGCCCTGGGTCATGTGAGTGATCCTGGGCTCCCCGACAGCTCCGTCATCTGACTTTTGGGCAGAGAGTACTTCAGTCAGGATGAGAAACTTTAAAAGCAAAAGTTCAACTGCTTAAACTGAAAGCTCCAAGAAAACAGTAAGACAAGCCTTCAGAGTGATTTGGAATGACTGCACTAAACTATCACTGACAAAGAATAGTGTGTGCTGTAAAAATAAGTCAAAAACATTCTCTTAAAATACTGTTGATGAAAGCTTCCAAATAATATCAGCCTTTCTCAAACAATATGTAAGTAAAAAGCTTTGTAAATTTCTTTCCTGCCACCTGTGATATCCCAAGAGGAAGATGCAGCAGGTACTAAGATGATTAACAATTAAGTGGAAGCACAAAGCTAAACATTATGAGTACTTGAGGTTTCTTCAATATTTCAAACACATAAATTATTCCAGAGCTGTTTTCTGTTTTAAAGTCCAGCCATTCGTCTTACTCTGACAGCAACCTGGAGACATTAGGAATGTCTTTGTTATCCTATAAACATCACAGGCAGACTACATACAGGTAACATGCCTGACTTTGCATTTAGAATATCTATTAATGCAGGTACCAGTACCAGAGCAGTTTATTTTGAAATAACTTCCTCAGTTACTCAGCTGGGGAATTTACCTGACATTAAACCAGCTCACACATCCCTGAGGAGCACATTCCTGCTCCTCCCTTCAAGTGTCTTTCTCAACACTTGAGAATAAACCCGAGTTTGCCACAACCCAAGTGGAACCCAACTTCCACCTCAGTTTGTGACTCAGTCAGTTGCTCCAGCAATCCCATCAGTCCCTACCAGGACAACTGGCAATGCCAGCAATGCCAGGACTGCCTGCACATTCCAACCAAGCTGAGACCACCGGAATCCACACCGAGACCTCTGGAATCTGTAAGAGTTTTCTGCCCCTGTGCGTTAAGATGGTTTTATACAGCATGAAAGTTTCAGTCAGCCCACGCAGGGCTCTGTGTGTAAATTTTTTCCAAGAGCAGGAAGCACAGCTGACGGTGGCTGTTTGGGGCACAGCCCTGCTGACATCACTCCAGTCTATACACAGGTATGCTGTCCCTGCGGCACAATTTGCACTATTTTTAGTATAAATTGTGTTTTCTGCCTCAGGAACTGGGCTGTCCCTCCACTCACCACAGCCCTGCTTCCCCCTCGTCACTCCTAACCAAGGCTGCCTGATCACACCTTGGGAAGAGACACCAAACTTCCCACTCACTTCCTTGTCCCTTCAGGGCAGTGAAACCACAGAATCATGGAATAACTGAGGTTAGAAGGGACTTCTGGAGATCACCCAGTCCAACCCCCCTGCCCTGACAGGGTCACCTGGAGCAGGTGACACAGGAACGTGTTCAGGTGGGTTTGGGATGTCTCTAGACAGAGACTCCACACCCCCCATGGCAGCTATTTCAGTGCTCTGCCCCCTCCACGGAAAGTAGTTCTTCCTCGTGTTGAGGTGGAATTCCTTGGTTTTTAGTTTATGGCGACTGCTTCTCATCCTGGTGCTGGGCACCACTGAAGAGAGCCTGGCACCATCATCTGACATCCCCTGGAGATACTGGTATGGAATATGAGATCCCTTCTCGGTTTTCTCGTCTTTAGAAGAGAATTCCGAAGCTGAGAGATCTCAGCCCCTGCCAGTGTCACACCCAGCGCTCCCGCTGCTCCTGCTGCTGCCCCTCGGGCCCCGCGACCACCGCCATGAGGGGGGATTCGCCTCCTCGTTCCCCCGCGCCCCGGGGGCTCCTCCCGGCGGGGAAGCCTCGCTCGCCACCGCCACCTTCCCCGGCCCGGCCCCGGCAGCTCCCAACCCGTCCCGCCCGCGGTCCCGCCCGAGGATACTCTCCATGTTGGACATGCTGGCGGCCCCGGGGGGAGCGAAGCAGCTCCGGACCGGGCTGGGGCACCGCTGGGCCCAGGGCGGCGGCGGCGGCGGCTGCGGCGGCTCCGGAATGCGGCCCCGTGACGAGCCGGGGCGGGGCTGCGCCTGCGGCTTTGGGCGGGGAGGGACCGGGAACCTCATCCCGGCCCTCCCCTGCTGTGGGCAGGAACGCATTCATAGATTGGGGTTCTTCAAATGCTGGCCAGCCTGGCTTTGGACACTTCCAGGGATGGGGGAGCCACAGCTTCCCTTCGATATCTATTCCAGGGCCTCACCGCCCTCACAGGGAAGATTTTCCTCCTAACATCCAATCTAAATCACAGAATATCCTGAGTTGGAAGGGATCCACAAAGATCATCAGTCCGGCTCCAGGCCCTGCACAGACACCTCAACAATCCCACCCTGTGCATCCCTGGGAGCGTTGTCCAAACCCTCCTGGAGCTCTGGCAGCCTTGAGGCTGTGCCCATTCCCTGGGGAGCCTGGGCAGTGACCAACACCCTCTGGGGGAAGAGCCTTTCCCTGATATCCAGCCTGACCCTGGCACATCTCCAGCCATTCCCTGGATCCTGTCCCTGTCACCACAGAGATCAGCGCCTGCCCCTCCACTTTCCCTCACAAGGGAGTTGTTACTGTGCTGAGTTTCCCCTCAGTCTCCTCCAGCTGAACAGACTGTGAAAAACGAGGTTCACTTTCTTGGAAAAATTTAGAAGTTTAATTAAAAAAAAGATAAAAAGAAAATAGACAATTAGGAGAGACAAAAGCAAAATACATTTTCTCGGCCGAGGGTGCCTGGCACAGAACCAGCCAGCACACCGTCTAACAGAGTTTTTTTCTTTAAATACATGACCCTGTTGCATATTTAAAAGTTCACATGCATGATTCAAACATTCCTTTTGAGTGTGAATTCTTTTGTTTAGTCCCAACTCCCCCCCAGCCATTCTGGCAGACCCATCCTCGGGTGGCTCCATTCCATCTGATAACACAGGTCTATAAATTCTTCTCTTGGGGCTCTGGTCATTTTCACTTGGACAAGATACTTGATAATAGAAGTTTAATCGCTTTCTTGGTCAGCAATCTCCATGCAGGAAAACAAAAGACTCCAGTCTTCTAAGTTACAATCAATTTCTAAATTCTGTTAATAAAAGAAAATACAGTACAATCTTCCCACATTCTACATACAGTATTCAATTTAATATTTGCGAAAAGCCAACTATATACTATGCATTTATAACATTTGTTTACCAATTATGTGCATACCTTTAAGAATAGTATACAGTTTAAGAAAGACATTTTTACAAAGAGGGGGACTGTTTGAGAAGGATTATTGCAGTTTTGCAGATTAATGAGAGTTCATTTTTAAAAGTTTTTGGAGGTTCTTAGAAATTTTTTTAAGGTTTTTTTTGGTTTCAGAGATATTTAAAGGGGTTTTTTAGAGGTCTTAGAAGTTTTTAGAGATATTAGAAGTGATTGTAGAATAGAAGGAGGTGGTTTTGATCGTTTGAAGGAGCAAAGATTAGAGTCAGGGGAGTTGTGATGGTTCTGGTGTTTGAGGAGAAAGAATTAGAAATTTGTGAACGTGGCGGATGAGAAGAAAAGGAATTACAGATAAAATTAGAAATTTTTTTTGAAAAAAATTTTTTCTTATAGCAAAATTATTGCCTAGATGCCATGAGTAAGATGTGTATCTTTGGCTCTGTTGAGTGTCTCGGTGCGGGCCCAAAGTAACACCCTGTGGAATAGTGTTTGGATTGTGAAGCTGCTGTTTGTGGAGTAAAGGGAAATGAGTGTTAAAAAGATGTGTCATCACAATTGCAAGGATAGAAAGAACAGTTCTTTAGCCACAACAAGAAGATGCTTTTTCAGGTATCGCAAACAACTGAAGCTGCAGTATGACTGACAACTGAAGCTGCAAATGTGAATCA
Source organism: Acrocephalus scirpaceus scirpaceus (assembly GCA_910950805.1). Lineage (NCBI taxonomy): Eukaryota > Metazoa > Chordata > Aves > Passeriformes > Sylviidae > Acrocephalus > Acrocephalus scirpaceus. The sequence goes on from OU383776.1 coordinate 77,229,414, forward strand.
ACGCCAAGCTCAAAAGACCGGTGTAAGAACCTAAGAATGAACTGTAACATCTGAATCAGGTGATATCAAAGTTGAAATTTTAAACAGAACTGAGTAACACTTAGAAATCAGTCCGGTTTGTCAGATCTGCCTACTTCTATTTCTTCACAGCCAAAAGGAAGATAGACTTTCAAGTGACCACTATTTGTGTTAAAGTTTGTTTCAAGTTAATACACATAAGTTGTCTGGTATTTTGACTAATTTCTTGTACCTTACAGGACAGACAATATTTTTTTTTTGCCTCTTTTTGTCTTCCCTATGTCTTTTGTGCTTCCTCCAGTTGTACTGACAGTACCATACACATAGGAAAGATACAGTTAGATATTAGCAGAAGTCTAATTCTGCCATATTTAAAATGAGAGAAAGTTCTCAAGTAATAAAGAGACAACTTTTTAAGAGTTTCAGAAGGAGATATAAAGATTTGTTCTTCCAAATAAGTAGATCAATAATATTTTAAGGTACTAGTTATATCACTTTAAAGTAATAGAGATAGTTTTGTGGGGTCCTTTGTGTGTGTTTATTGAGGGAATTTTTGTATTTAGTTTTTGTTTTGTTTTTAAACACAAGAGAATATCAGACTTTCTCCTGTAGTTAAATATACGAAGAAATATCAAAGGAGAATTTTCATCAGGTTTCTGAAAAGTTTCTAATCTCTCAAGTCAATGCATAGCAAGTTGAGTAAATGTTTTGTCTTAAGTAGAAATAATGTGTCTTCCTGAGTTCTCCTAAAGTATTGAGAGAAATCTTCAGAAGCAGCAAGAGCCCATTGTCTTCCTGTGCCAAGAATAAACTAGGCAGGGGATCTGCCCACCAGAAATTTTCAGTATTGTAATGTTCTAACCTCAGAATATTTACTAGAAGAAAGAAGTAAAAGAGTAAAATAGTTTTTCCTTTTTTTACTCTGTAGTTTAAGTTATTCTTATTATTGAGTAATTTTTTCTTGTTTTTTGTTTAAGTTTCCTTTTAACCTGTCCCTTAATCCTGGTTGCAGTTCAAAAAGGGTAGAAGCTTTCAAAAGGTGCTGTAACATTGAAAGTACGCCTCTGATATCCCCCTTAGAGAAGAATACTTCCACCTCAAACAGGAGAATCAGGACTGTTTTAGTCAGAGGGTTCTTATATTCTCGCCTTAGCTTGTGACTTATACACTAGAGAAGAGGAGTTACTACCTCCATCAGAATTATACTACATACCCTGTCTGATTCATCCCAATACTAGACATGCTAGCTAAGTTAGATGTGAATGTTTAAATTGTAGAAAAAATTAGTATTGTAGTTCACAAAAGTGATGCTCTCATTGTATGAAGTGCTGGTGGTGCCTGTTGAGTGAGAAATACCTGAAGAACAGTAAGAAACTACAGTTAAGAAGTGTCAAAGATGATTTGCCTGGAAATTAACAAAAAGGAAGTGACAAGGAAATAGAGGGCAAGACCGGGTGACCACTGTACTTGCCACCAAGAAGATCACATACACCTGCTGTGAGTCGCAACCCCATAGGCATGGGAGGCGGAGGTATAAGCCATACCAGACCTCTGTTATTCCTTTTTCTGTCACTCAACTTTTGTCTCTTCCCTTATGGGATATTGGCAAAGTCATGTCACAGATGCTATCGAAAGCTGTATATGGAAAGGCACTGAGGTTCCTTCCTTATTACACACACCCATATCAACAGTCACTGTTATAACCCATCCAAATTAAATAATTGCATTCACAATGGGAAAAAATACTAGATTATAGAAAATTTGAGAACAAGTGGTGACATGTTGAGAGGTAAATGTCCAAAAGGGGAAAGATGGATTTGTTTCACATATGCTGTTGAGAGTGAAGTCCAAGATTTAGTAAAAGAGCAACTGGTAAGCAAATAGACAAAACCAGCACAGCAATCTAACTCAGTGCAAGTTTCACTTCAAGATTTGTATACAAAACTGGACCAGCAATTAGAAAACAAAGGAGACATTTCAAGATTAGAGAAAAATCTGTTTGTGGAGTTAAGGAAATAATAATTCAAGGCATGTGGGTGGTAACAATGCCTATAGACCCAAAATTATCTACATCTAGAACAGCACAAAAGATTATGGTGTTAACGAAACAAAATAATATAGAAGACCCCTTTGAAAAAGCAAAATTGATCTAAGAAAAAATGAGTGATTAATAGAGGCTAGAAAACAAAGAATATCGCTCAAGCCAAATGAATTATAAAAAAAGGAAGGGGGGTATTGTTATAAATGCAGAGTATATAGTTGGCTTTTCGCAAATATTAAATTGAATACTGTATGTAGAATGTGGGAAGGTTGTACTGTATTTTCTTTTATTAACAGAATTTAGAAATTGATTGTAACTTAGAAGACTGGAGTCTTTTGTTTTCCTGCATGGAGATTGCTGACCAAGAAAGCGATTAAACTTCTATTATCAAATATCTTGTCCAAGTGAAAATGACCAGAGCCCCAAGAGAAGAATTTATAGACCTGTGTTATCAGATGGAATGGAGCCACCCGAGGATGGGTCTGCCAGAATGGCTGGGGGGGAGTTGGGACTAAACAAAAGAATTCACACTCAAAAGGAATGTTTGAATCATGCATGTGAACTTTTAAATATGCAACAAGCTGACACTTATAAGGAACAAACTTTTTGTTAGCAAGTGTGTGCTGGCTGGTTCTGTGCCAGGCACCCTCGGCTGAGAAAATGTATTTTGCTTTTGTCTCTCCTAATTGTCTATTTTCTTTTTATCTTTTTTTAAATTAAACTTCTAAATTTTTCCAAGAAAGTGAACCTTGCTTTTCACACAAAGACACACCGACATTCTCCCTCTTTGTAAGACTTTTTCTACAAACTATTATATACCCTTTTCTCTTCTTCTGAGAGGATCTTACTCTGTCAAAATTTTTACAACCCCCATCAACATTTCTGGATCTTCCCCCAATCCCATTAAACACTAGAATCATCACAACTCTCATGATTTTAAACCATCAAGCCACCTCCTCTTTATTTCTGAAGCTATTTCCCCCTGGCATCTCACAATCACCTCTAATGCTTCTAAAAAAACTTCTAAAAACTTCTAAAAATGAAACCCGTCTTTATTAATCTGTCAAGCAGTCCCCCTTTTTTTTTTCCATCAAATTTTCTAAAAGTGTGTATTATCTTGATTTACTAAAATATGAATATCGATCTAATATCGATACCCAACTGTGACGGACAAAAGACTCTCTAACAGTTTAAGTTAGAAAGTGTATGTTTATTACGGCGCCGGGCAGCGCTGGGATATTTCCCTAATGAGCGCTACAAAGATCACAGGTGATTACAAAGCCTTTTATCCACAAAAGTGTTGAATACACAAAATACAAATGCATATTCATACCCTTGTCACCGCCTCTTCTCCGCTTCGTATGCTAATTAACAAAAAGGCTATTAAGCATGCGCAGTTTGTTCCCTGAAATGAGTCGGGGGTCTATTCTGGGGAGGGGTCACTAGAAATGAGGAAGTAAAATTAGTCTTCCTCGTTCTAACCTTTCAACCTTTTGCTGCGTCATGATTTATGGATCCTTGGTAGGACTCCCTGTTTCCTGTTTTCCGAGCCTATTTCAATAGGTTGTTTCTGAAAACAGGAGGTTTGCAACTGTTTTGCATCCCTGGGGTATTGATTAGCTTCTGCAAGGAAGCTTCACACAAACACAGAGTTGACAAGCCATGAGTTATTAGATCCGGGATAACTTATCTAAAATCCGGTCTCTCTTTAACCATCCTCTAAGTTTTAACTGATTTCCGCAAAGTTTATCTTTCCAGCTAAATCAGCAATATACATAGTTTTTCTAAGGTCTTCAAAATTAGTGTCTCAATCTTTGTAACATATTTTCTTTCTTCTTACTTTGTTCCACTTTTATAATCTTTGGTACAACCTCATTTATACAACACCTCTAGATCTTTCTTTAACATATTAAAACTTAGCTGTGGGGTATCTTTTGGAAAACAAACTCTTTGTGCTGGAATTTCACTCTGTTCTTTTTCTCTATCTCCACAACTGGAATCAAGATAATTCTGGATTTCGATTAGTCTCCTCGTACCATAAAAAAAAGGTCAGAAATGAGAGCTAAACTCAATTCACAGATAAATTCCTCCTAGGAAAGGAGGGGAAAGTTGGAAGTTAGCATGGGGTCTCACTCTCTGCAGCCAGAACTGCTCTAAGGTCAGGGCCGGGCAGAAGCCAGGCGACCTGTGGGACATCCGGTGGCATTGCCATGGGCCATGTGTTCGGGACAGACGGGATCTCTGATGGGGCCCGCAGAACGGCAGCGGCGCCCCTCACGGCACAGCTGAGGCAGCCCTCCCCTGTCGGCAGCACGGACAAGCGGGGGGGCAGGGCTGCTGTGGGCACAAACTGCAGCAGCGTGGGAAAGACGGGCGGCTGCCCCGGGGCGAGCAGAGCCCGCGTGGGCAACAGCGGCGCGGAGGTGGGCACGACACGGGGGCCGGGACAGGCGGCGGCGCGGGCGTGGGCAGCAGCGCTGGGGCAGGGGCGGGGCCGAGCAACCGCAGCTCCGGCACTGCTGGGGACCGGCGGAGGCAGCGCAAGTTGTGCCAACGGCGGCGCGGAGGCAGAGATGGGCGGGTCAGTAAGCACAAGCAGCGGCATGGCCAGCGCCGGGGATTGGCTCCGGTGGAGCTGCGGGCAACGGCCGCGCAGCGGGAGTGGGTAGCCGCGCAGGCTGCGGCATAGACGGGGGCAGTACCGCTGCGGGCAGCGTGGCTGCCCAGGGCTGCGGCGCGGACCGTAGGGGCCGTGCAGAAGCTACAGACAGAACTCTGGGGAGATTCTAGTACTCCTCCCCCTTCCCCTCTGCCTGCTCCATCTCTAGTACTTCTGTCATGCAAAACAACTCTCCCGAATCTATTAGCACATCAGAAACCTGGTTACTCTAAGCTTCCCGAGTCACATTCACTAATTCCTCCCCCGATCTTTTCCTTCTGCGAGCCTGATCTTGCAGCTCTTTGCTCGGTTTGCTCAGAACTCCACCCTGGCCTGCGGTTTCTCTCTTCAGTCTTCTCTTGCTGCTCAAACATCTTTCACCCCCTTTTTTCTAACTCTTGAATACCACCTTCCTCTTCCCCCCCCCCCGACACAGAAAACTCCTTCTCTCAACAATGCAATACAATACACTTCCTAAAAAAATTCAACTATTTATATCACATATACATTCATTCAACCCCACTTATTCACTTTTATAAACTACAACAAGCACACCTCCTCCCATTCACACACCTCTACTCACAAAAAGACAACACCAGAAAATGGGACGTTTTCTTCTTCATATTTAGCTATAGGTATTTTGCTAATTCCAGATGCTCTTGGGTTTATCACACTTTTGAGCTTTTTTTTGTGTTTTCTCAACCTGACTGTTTTTTTAAAACTCAGGTGTCTTGAACTTTTACACCTCTAAGCCTTCCGTGTTTTTTCCTCAATCCGGCAAAAAATAAAATAAAAAAATCGTAATATTTGGCCATTCCAGATGCTCTTAGGGTTTTTTCCCAAACCTTCAATCTGGCAAAAAAAAAAAAAAAAAACCAATCATAATATTTGGCTAGCCCCAGATGCTCTCAGGTTCTTTCAAACCTTCAATCCGGCAAATAAAAATTTTATTTGGCCAATCCCAGATGCTCTTAGGTTTTTCAAACCTTCACTCTGGCATATATGGGGCCCTTTCCTTCCTGTTTTTTAGTGGATTGAAATGTGAAAACTCAGCTCCCTTCCTTCAAAAATGGGTCCAACCCCCTTTTTTTTTTTTCCCTGGGACCCCGTCCCAAAATACCCGGGGGTTTCTTTCACTCTTTCAACCTTTACAACACTCGCTTCACCAGTCTGGGGGTACCCAGCCAGTGCCTCATTCACACACCTCACAACCCCCTTTAACCCCCTCCCCTAAGAAGTACTTACAATCCTTTTTCTTTCTTAGGTTCTTCGTACACTATGTTTTTATGGAGCAAAAAACACACCACGGCTTTGGGAGCTTTTCCCTTCCTTTGCTTTTATGCCTCCTTTCTTGTCTTTTCGGGTATTACCTGCAATCCCCAATTCCCAACAGGAGAAGCAAAGCTTGGGCCACCAAAAAGCCAGGCGGGGCGCGTCCCTCGCTCTGTGTCTCTTGAGGTCTTCAGAGATGAGGTGAATATCCCGGACGATTCCCCAAATTGTGAAAAACGAGGTTCACTTTCTTGGAAAAATTTAGAAGTTTAATAAAAAATAAAAAGAAAATAGACAATTAGGAGAGACAAAAGCAAAATACATTTTCTCGGCCGAGGGTGCCTGGCACGGAGCCAGCCAGCACACACTTGCTAACAAAAAGTTTGTTCCTTATAAGTGTCAGCTTGTTGCATATTTAAAAGTTCACATGCATGATTCAAACATTCCTTTTGAGTGTGAATTTTCTTTGTTCAGTTTCAACTCCCCCCCAACCACTTTATCTGCGGGTGGCTCCAGTCTGTCTGGTAGCACAGGTCCCATAAATTCTTCTCCTGGGGTTCTGGTCATCTTCATTTGGACAAAATACTTGATAACAGAAGTTTAATAGCTTTTTGGTCAGCAACTTTGATGCCGGAATGAAGGATAACACCTCTTTCTTCTGGTCTGGCTAGTTACAGGAAAAAGCTCTAGTCTTTTACTTTTAACACTATATTTATCACATTTCTAACTTCTATTAATTAAAAGTACAGTACAATCTTCTTACATTATACATACAATATTCATTTTAATATTTGCTAAAAGCCAACTATATACAATGCCTTTATAACAAGACCAAGTGCCCTCAGCTGCTCCTCAAGGCACTTCACCATCTTCATGTCCCCTCCTTTGGCTATCTCTCCTCTCCTTCAGTTTGAATCCATTCTCCAGTTGTCCTGTCTCTCCAGTCCCTTGTAAATAAATAGTGTCTCTTTGTCTTTCTTGTCAGCTCCTTCAGGTACTGGAAGGCCCAAATTAAGTCACCCCAAAGCTTCTCCATAGTGGACACCCCCAGCTCTCCCAGCTTTTCTCCAGAGCAGAGCTGCCCCATCCCCTCTAATCATTTGTGGCCTCCTCTGGACTGGCTCCAGCAGCTCCACATCCTTCTGGATCCCAAGGCTGGAGGCAGCTCTGCAGGGCAGAATCCCCCCCTTCCTGCTGTCCACACTGGAGATGAGCCCAGGACTTGGGGGGCTGTGGACTGGGCCATGTCCAGCCTCTCACCCACCAGGATCTATATTTAACAATATGAGGCATCTCAGACAAAACCTGCCAGAGGAGTGATGCATCTGAGCTGGCAGTTCTTCCCAGGTGAAATGCCTGTGGGAGTTGTGGATACAGTAATAATGCAGGAGTGCTTGTGGCAAATGAACTGCAAAGAGTGTGGCAGAAGACACTTGAGTAAGGCCAGTAACTAATTATTCTTGCTGGTGTCTCAGGAGTGGGAATTTATAGTGATAAAGATCGCTGAGTCCTGGCTGTGAAGGCTTTGAAACCAAACTGGTGACACCACAGCAGTGACAGACTCCATGTGTGTAATAGGACAGGTCTGCAGGAAGGACCTTTTTATCCAGGAGATGGGAAAAGATGAGATTTTCTGTATCTGATAATTCTCAGTATCATCAGTTTACAGAAGTGTTATTATCTATGGTTTTAAACCAAATCTTGGGAGGGCTGTAGGAGAGATTTAGCATATTTAATAGTCCTCTGTTTAAAAGAGTCTGTTCCTGCTTGGACAACCATCCTGTATTCAGCCTCCTGGAAGCTTGCACAGTAATTCTCATGAGTAATAGTTCTTTAAATTAATAAGGTTTTCCAGGGTCAAAAGCAGACGCTAGATCATTGAACATCCACCTCTTTTTTCTCTAATATTCTTGGAACTCTCTCATTAGGAGACGATTTGGAGGTGATATTAGATAGGAAGTATTAGAGTGATCGTCTACTCTGAAAAAAATGATTCATTTCAGTGCTGTCAAAGAGAAGTGAACCTGGCCTAATTACCCACAACAATGTTAGAGAACAAAGCAACAAAATCTGCTCAGAAACAGGAGCATGTAATGTTCTACCTCAATTAAACCTGGAGAAGCATCAATCAGTGTCACACAGGTGACACAGGAGGGAACACACTGGGCTGCAGCTTCCTCAGAGCTGCTCAAGACATTAGCTCACAAATTCCAACTGAAATCTCTTTCCTTTTGACTGCTGTGAAAAACAAAGTTCACTTTCTTAGTAAAATTTATAAGTTTAATAATAATAATAATAATAATAGGCAATTAGGAGACAGAAAAAAGCGAAATGGTACAGCCAGGTGCCTGGCATTCAGCCAAAAAGCACACCCTAACTCAGAAAACACTTCTTTAAATGTACCAGTTTGTTACATATTCAAAAGACCCTAATGCATTATTCAAACATTCCTTTGAGTTTAGATATTCTCTGGGTTTCAAACCCCCCCAAACTGCCCCCATTTCACCAATTTAACATTTTATTACTCCTTGTAGATAAATCTCTTGATGGTGCCTCTTGGTCTTCTCATGTCCCATTCTCTGATAACAGAGGAACAATTAATTCCTCCCCTGGAACTCTGGTCACTGTTATCTTCATCTGGATAAGATAATCCAGGAATGTGAAGGAGGGTTTTCTGATTATCTTTCCATTCCCTGGGTTATGCTTACAAAAGCAGTCTTTATTTTAATATCATGCTATAGCCTAAGACATATATATATTCATCACACTACTTATTTCTAAGTTTCATTAATAGCAGAAATAAAAGAAACTATATTAATACAGCAAAATTTTTCAACATTATACATATAATATTAATTTTAATATTTGCGAAAAGCCAATAATATAATGTGAACTTATAACACTACTGAGAAAATATCTTGGTGGTATACCTTAAAAAGCTACCTGAGGTAAAAAAGAAATACATTTTATTGGTTTGTGTTTTTTTCCTGACAATCATCACTAAATTTTCATTATTAAAAACCTCCAAATTTGGAAGAAACACATTACCAAGCAATTATCTTCAGCAACCTGAATTAAATGTTACCTACTGTGGGTGCAGGTGTAGAGACACACCAAGATGTTGGCACAGATTGCAATGAAACCTATGTAATTTAATAATTTAGAAATATTTTTGTTATAACAACATTCTAGAAATGTAGGAGGGTCCCTCCTCAGCTGTGCTTTGGGTGCAAAGTGAGGCTTTGCTCATGGGAGGTCAGTGCCCAGACCCTCCAGCTTCTCTCACCCAGGAGAAAAAGAATAACTTTGACATTGGAGTCCCTGTTCTTTGACATCTGAGTCACCAATGGTTAGGAGGGAATAAAGCTGTTAATTAATCTCTGAACTCTTGGTAGAGACCTTCTGCCTCTAAAATGAGGAGTTTGCTGTATCCCAGGTTTTGAAAGGTGAAGGTGCAGTTGGTGGCTTTTTCCACACAATAAAATTGTAAATAAATTGGTTTACCTTCAAACAATCATGGATGTCCAGTACTGCTCATTAAACTGAAATCACCTTGCACAGACACTGTAGACATGGGACACAGGGTACTGTGGATTTAATTAGCATAGTTAGTTTGATAACCAAGATGCCTTGGCAAGAACAAACAGAGCTTTGAAGATTACATGAAGATTGGATCAAGTCTGGCAGACAGTAAAAAAAGATTGAATCAAACTTCTGCAAGCAATAGATGTTGTAAAATGTATAAGTTTGTCTGTGTGATGTTTAACCCAATCATTGTAGTAATAAATTACTAGCCTTCCTAGAATAGTATATAAGCATTTGGAAATCTCAGTAAAAATGAATTCTGATCACCAAATCAGTCTTCCTGTCTCTCTATCAATTGTCCATAAGACACGATTTCTGAACAGTTCCCTCCTGCATTTTTCATTTTGATTCTTGATAAATCTATTTTAGAGCTCCAGCCATTTTGCACTGAGATACCAACTCTCAATTCTCAAATCTCTTCCAAAAGCAGCAATTTCAAGTCTACCTCCTGCCTCCTCCCCTCCTACACATCCTCCGTCTCATCTTGGATGCAGCAAATATTTATTTTTCCTTAAATTTTACTGAGTTGTGAACTATATGTTGCTCCCTCCATAGCACTTTGGAGAAATAAATCTGACAAACTGAGCTGCACAAGAAGATGAGCTAGGAAAGAAGCAAACTGAAAATATGAAAAAAAATCAGAATTATTCAATAAAAGTGCTGAAAACTCAGCAGAATTCAATTTCCAGGCATGATGGAGGTGTATGGATTTGCCAGTTTAATGAGTGCACTTACAGGTGGTGATGGTGTTTAGGGCAGGAAGGAGATGATGAGGTGGAAAACATTCATTACATAAAATTTTCCTTCTCTGTGGTGTTTCAGCTCAGTCTTTCTTTTATTCTGCCTCCATCATGTTTTTTTTCCATCTCTTTTTTCCCTTTACTTTGTGTTTTCACATACAGGAATTGACCAACCCAGGATTTGTTAAATATAATGAGCTTTTCGGTGCAGTATGTTACAAACATTTGGCATTTCCTTGATGCCTTTCTGCCAAGCCCACAGGAATACCCTTCATGTTTTGCAAGAGGGAACAAAGGTACATTTTATTTTCATGGCACCTGAGATCCCATATTGCATAAACCTCCCAAACAGTGGCTCTTACTAAAAAATGGCATTTTTGAAATGCATCTAAACCTAAATATGAATTTGCCATTAGGTATAAAGGCCACAAACACAGCTTGATTTTTATTCTTGTGATGATCAAATCCTTTAATTTTGGTGTAGCGATGATTTTACTCCACTCAGTGAGATTCTCACCATTGGCAATGGTTACAGGCCCAAGCCAAATGAGCTCATGAGTGTTGGCTTGTGAACTGTGACACCAAGAGCGATGAGGATCAATTTTAATCACAATAATTGATCTGTTCCCTGAGTCACTCCCGGTGTCAGTCACGCATGAGGCGCAAGAGACAGCAAATGTTAAATAGGAATTCAGGGGGTAGAACATCAGAATGAGCAAATCCAGGTGTGATACAGCATTGCTGAGAACTCTGACCCTGTGAGAACACTTGTAATTAAAATGCAGGGTTTTTAGAGGATGCAAATAAAAGCAATACAAAGATTGGACTCACATTGTATTTAAAGTCTACATACAGCAAAAAGAAATTAAGGTGATAAAGACATTGGGGGATGTGGGATCTTGGCTGCATCTCCAAGGCAGAAGCAGTTGGCCATGGGAGAAGGGATGATGTTATCCCTCAGGATGAGCCAGGCAGCTTGGCCTTCTCCCATTGGATGGAGGAGCACTGGCACAGGGGCATGCACGCGTTGCCCACCAGCTACTTTGTTTTTCTACTTGCAGCAGATTCACCACAGCAGGAGGACTCTGCATCTCAGAATTACTGATGGCCCAAAATGCTGGTGACTCACCAGATTTCCACTGCAGGTGGTTGGCAACTGAGCGAGTCCAGTTCAAAGAGGGAACAACAAATCAGTTCTGCCTCCGCATGGAGAGACGATGGCAAAATACAGCTTTGCCCACTGTCTGGACCTGGATAAACAGGGATGTTCTGGCTATAAGGAGTCAGGTACCTCCAGGTGTAAAAGGCCTGTTGATCCTGGCAATATTTTGTACCACACATTGCGTGGTTACATCCTAAAATGAGCATTTCCATGACTCGATAAAATCACTACAAGTAGAAAGCAACAACAGGAGACACTGAGGTTGCCAGTTATGGTGATTTAATCATAAAACCATAAAATCATGGAGTGGTTTAGGGTTGGAAGGGACCTTAAACCCCATCCCATTCCACCCCCTGCCATGGGCAGGGACACCTTCCACTAGCCCAGGTTGCTCCAAGTCCTGCTCAAACTGGCCTTGGGCACTTCCAGGGATGGAGCAGCCACAGCTTCTCTGGGCAACTGAATGTTGTTTTGTTCACCACTATCAAGGTCTGGATCTTCAGGATCATCTGACCCCGACAGCCGTAGGTGTCCCGGATAGAATGGTACCGTGAGGAACCGCTCAACCTGATGCCTCGGCGAGGTGTCCAGCCTCAGGCAAACTTAGCAAGCAGCTTAGTGAATTCAGCTCTTAGTGGCAGTGAATTTCAGCTCGCAGTGACTTCAGCTTTGCTTGCTAAGATGCCCTGGCAGACGCAGGGAGAGAGAGGAGAAGAGCCGTGTAGAGTTCCTCAGAGGTGTCTTTATTGGCATTCTCTTCGAAGGTGTCCAGGGACAGCTCTTCCAACTTAGCAGGGCAAAATTCGGGGTTTATACAGGGTGGAGGGGTTTTGAAAAGTGGACCAATAGAATGAGTTGGGGTACAAAGTGACCTGTAGTCTTACAGAGAGATAAGAGGGAGTCCGAAGATGGCAAAGGGGTTTCTTTTGGCCATTCATCATGACTTAGCATTTCTTTATCTTAGGCCACTGACCACCAGGGAGGCCTCGCAGGCCTCGTAGCTGCAACAATTCCACTTTCTGTATTTAAATAAAAAGCGTTTCCAATAGTTCTCTTAAAGCAATGGACAAAGCATGAGAACATAGCTAACACAATGACAATTACAAGGAAAATCCACAGAATCCCTTTAACCAAGGATGCAACCCATCCTGTGATTCCCCATTGACCAAAAAGGTCATTAACCCAGTCTGGGTTCTTTTCTATTTTTAAGTCCTTCACAAGTTCCTTCAGTTTCTGGATGTTTGCGTGGATGGATTCTGAACGTGAAGAAAGATTAAAACAACACATCCCGTCAAAATCTTGGCATCCGTGACTGTGGGCGAGGAGCAGGAAGTCAATCGCAGCTCGGTTCTGAAGTGATGCGTGTCTTGTGGTTTCCTCATCCCTTAGGAGATCACTCAGGGCAGCAGATGTGGCGTTGGCTTGCTTACTAAGCCAGCACCCTAGGTGATCTATTTCACCAAGGGCTTTAGCTGCAGCTACCCATGGTAGGAATAGGGAGACAGCAATCTTTTTTGGTTTATTCCAATTGTATAATTTGGGATCACAACTTTCATCAAATTCTGTGTAGGATCTTTTGTGGCCATTAGCCTCACTTTCTTTCCTCCAATTATGAAACAAGGTGATATTTGGCGGGAGGGTAGAAAGTTTCCCAAGGCTACAGGGACCTCCCTGGAGGCGTGAGGGGATCCCAGCCCATACTCAGTCACCACAGATGAGAAACGTTCCCTTAGGTAATACTTTGGGATGGAGAGTGGATACAGATAGTACGCGATTGGTGTAATTGCACCAATCCACATAGTTGTAGGCTTTGTTAATGGGTGATATGTCTTTTCTGTATGTGTTTTTTGTCTGATCATTGTCTGGCCAGGAGTTTTTTGGACGTCTAAAGTAAAATTTGACACAATATGCTGCTTTGGAGGACCCCAGCAGGTCCAATTCTTGGGGTTCCTCTAGAGCGTCAGGCAGCATTTTTGTCCACTCATCCCAAGTATCTACTGCATTGGGTCTCTTACCTGTGGTGCGGAGAAGCTCTGAGTTATAGACGGGCCAATTATCTGGTATGAAAGGAATCTCTACTAGACATGTGGAAAGTGGGTTATCAACGTTGCTCATGTTATCCTGGTTTAATGTTTTTGCTAAAGTTACCCAAACATTATGGCTAGGCTGTGGGCTAATCCAGCCGCAGGCATACGGTATGGTGAAGAGCATCCAGGCAGTAGTAAGGAGAGCATCAACAGAGATAGTTTTCATCTCTGGACAGGGATGGGGCTTCTGATAGGAATATAAGCAAAATTTGTTATCTTTAAGGTGAGGGGGGAGGGTTTTTCTCCCTTGTTCCTTTCCTCTGTTCCTTCTCCCTCCCCCCCCCTTTTTTTTTATATAAGCAAAGGATGGGTAAGTGGGTATGAGGTTAGGTAAGAGTTGAGAAAGGGAATAATAGGGATTTTTGGGGGTAGAAAGGGGGTAAAAACATGTAATTCAGAGAATAATCTACATTCAGGCTATGTCTGACTTGCAGCAGGACGTTGTTCAGCTTTTTGTTTCGTCTGCTGTCACGTGGTGGGACGGTCCTTTTGTTGGTATGTGAACATTCGGCGACGCCTTCTTCTCCAGGCAGAACTTGTCTGATTTTGAGGTGGTCTTGTATTTGATTCAGGGGACTTCTTGTCAGTGTTTGATTGAGTGGTGTTTGTAGTGCCTAGGTATGGTTTTATGTTTTTTTCCTGGATACCACCTTGGGCCCGTTGGTAATTGAACACACGCATATCCTCTTCCCCAAGTAATCAACTGGAAAGGCGCAGAAATTTGATGTGTTTCTGGGTCCTTCACTAGCACAGGTGGTTTTTCAGTGAGCTTTGCTTGGGTAGTATTGGCACAGTGTCAAAGTACTGGGGGGTCAGGCTCTGATGTTGTACCATTTAGAAAGTTTATGACGTAGAGAGCCTTGCAGAGTGTTTCAACTGGAGACACAGTTTTTGTTTCTCTTCGTTGCTGGTTGAGGACCCTTTTGAGGGTTTGGTGTGACCTTTTGACGATGGATTGTCCTGTGGGATTTGCAGGTATGCCCTTCTTGTGTTCTATTCCCCACTCACTGAAGAACTCTTTTAACTTACGGGAGACATAGGCAGGTCCACTGTCTGTTTTGATCTTCTTTGGTACTCCCAGGGTAGCAAAGGCAAGGAGGAAGTGCTTTATGGCATGCTGTGTAGTTTCTCCTGGATGAGCTGATGCAAATATTGCTCCAGAAAATGTTTCAATCGATACGTGCACATATTTTGACCTTCCAAAAGATGGGAAGTGAGTAATGTCCGTCTGCCACAGTTGGCAGCTGTTAAGGCCTCTGGGATTAACTCCTGTCCCCATAGATGGTATCTGGTAGTTTTGACAGTTCGGGCATGTGGCAACAATAGCTTTTGCTTGATCCTTTGAAAGCTTGAACATTCTGATAAGGGCAGGTACATTTTGATGATAGAACACATGTGACAACTTTGCCTGGGCAAAGATGTCAGGAATGTTTGCAGTTTCTATTGGCATGGCCAATGCATCTGCTTTCCTGTTCCCTTCTGTGATGAATCCTGGAAGGTCCGTGTGTGATCTTACATGCATTACATAGTAAGGTTTCTTTCTGTGGGAGATTAAGCGTGTTAATGCAGAAATAAATTGGTGTAACTTTGGGTTAGGAACCTCTTTGACAAGAGCTTGTTCTGCCCTCATAGCTATACCTGCAACATAAGCTGAATCTGTGACCAGATTAAAGGGTTTATCTTTGAATTTCTCAAAGGCTCTGACAACAGCTGCTAACTCTGCAATCTGTGGAGATCCTTCCACTATTTGGACATCAGATTCCCATTTTGGGTCTTCCATGTCATTACAGACTTGTGGGATGACCCTGAGCCATCTGTAAAAATTGTTAGAGCTTTGAGTGGTGTTCTGCTCTGTACCAATTTTGGGGTCAGATTAAAGGCTGTTTTGAAGAGTTTATGTTTTGGGATATGAATGGAAATCTGGCCTGTATAGCTATCTAGGGCGATCTGGAGATTTTCATTGGTCTGAAGCAAATGCTCCAGGTCTCCACTGGACTCCAATGGCAAGTATATGCATGTGAATTCACATCCTGCAAGAGAATGGAGGCGGATTCTGGCCTTTTTTATTAGATGTGCCATGATTTCTTGGAAGGTGGTAATAGTCTTTGAAGGTTGGTTGTTTGTAAAGATCCATTCAAGTATCAGTAAAGGGTCTCTAAGTTGAGAATTCCATTGGAAAATCAGTCCATGGAGGCGGGGCGCTTTTCCTAGGATGACGAACTGGAAAGGCAGACTAGGCTCGAAGCGATGAGCTCAGAGTGAGGACAAGGCTTCTTGGACCTTGGTGATGGCATCTCGGGCTTCTGTTGTGAGAGTGCATGGAGAGTCCAGATCTCCGTTACCACGGAGGAGGTTGAATAGGGGAGCAAGAACCTCTGTGGTGATCCCTAGCAGGGGACGTACCCAGTTGATGGATCCACATAGACTGTGCAAGTCTCTCAAGGTTTTTGGGTTGTCCTGGATGGTGAGCTGCTGGGGTACGATGGTCCTCTCATGGATCTGGTATCCAAGATAAGTCCATGGGTTGGTGTATTGAATTTTGTCCTCACAGATCTCAAATCCTGCTTTTTCTATGGTTTCAATAGTCTCTTTAACTGTTTTATCTAGGTAAGCTTGTTCTGATGCACAGATCAATATGTCATCCATATAGTGGTAAATGATTGCATCTGGAAATAGGTTCCGAATGGGAGACAAAACGCGAGCAACATACCACTGGCATATAGTGGGGGAATTTTTAAGGCCTTGAGGGAGATAACAGCAATGATATCTTTTGAGTGGAGCCTCTCTGTTAAGAGAGGGGACAGAAAAAGCAAACCGTGGAGCATCTCTTGGGTGGAGAGGAATGCTAAAAAAGCAGTCTTTGATGTCTATGATAGCAAGTGTCCAGTCTCGAGGCAGCATCGATGGTGAAGGTAGGCCAGGCTGAAGGGGGCCCATGTCCTCGATGACCTCATTGATTTTGCGAAGGTCATGGAGGAGTCTCCACTTGTCCGTTCCAGGTTTTGGTAGTACGAAGACTGGTGAGTTCCAAGGACTGGTGGTCTCGAGGATGTGACCTTTGGCAAGCTGTTCTTCTACAAGGGCTTGTAGTGCGCACAGCTTTACTTTAGAAAGGGGCCACTGTTCGATCCAGATTGGGTCATGGCATTTCCAGGTAAACTGAGGGGTATCTGGTAGTGCGCGTTCCTCAGTGGCCCCAATTAAAAATCCCGACTGGGAATGCATAGGGAAGCACCCCATTGGGATAGAACATCCCTTCCCCAAAGGGTGATGGGGGCCCTTACCACAAACGGGTGGATAGTTGCCAACTTGCCTTCAGGTCCTTCGACAAGGATGTTGTGCTTGCTTCGCATGGACACCGTGGCTCCACCGATCCCTGAAATCATACCTGGTACTGGTTGTACTTCCCAGTTTCTTGGCCATTCTGAGCGAGCAAGGATGGTTACGTCCGCGTCCGAGTCCAGCATCCCTAGTTGGTGGATCTTCTCTCCTCTGCAGGATAGGCCACACTTGACAGTAGGCTTATTCAGTCCCAAAACTTGTGCCCACACTACTGTAGGGTTGAGGGGAAGCTGCTCCCTGTGTTTTTTTGGGAGTAGAAAGGCCTGTGCAATTGGAGTTCCCTTTGAAAGATAAAAAGGTGAGTCTGTACAACATATTTGAACCAAGATTTCTTGACCTGGGTACACTGTTTGTACTTCTGGAAAAACAAAGATTTCCTCTGGGCCATGAAAAGTGTCACCTATAATTAAAATGTCAAAAGGACCATCTTTTGGCCCATACTTGCCAGTGGGAGCACGATGAACATCTTTATTATTAAAGTCAATGGATAAAGCAGTTACCAGCTGACGCCAGGTTCCCATTTGTATCGCTCCGTATGTTGGATCCTCTTCATGTGTCCTGGAGTCTCCTGGGACGATGCATGGTTGGGTGTGGAGGGCTTTTGATTTGCTGTCCTCACGTGGGGCCCGACCGCGTTCCGCAGGGCGTTTCCCGGACGCTGCTGGAAGCGGTGCTGATTCTGGGGTTTTTGGTAGGTGTTACGGGGTATTCTGGTAGGTGATTTATCTGGACAGTCCTTTATAAAATGTCCAAACTCCCCACAATGATAGCAGCGGGACTGGTCTTTAGAAGCCACTACTGCAAATGCACCAGAAACTCCTTCTGCAATGCCTTTAGCAACTGCTTGGGCCACTGTGTTTTCAGTGGACAAATGACGTGTACAACTTTCTACCATCTGTTCAATGGTGGGTTCTGTATCCAAGGGTAAGGCTCTCAGGATTGTTTTACACTGATCATTAGCATTACTCATGGCAAGTTTACACAACAGTTCCTTTCTTGCCTCTATGCTCTCTATCTGTTTATCCAGAGCATCTTTAATCCTATCCACAAATTTAATAAAACTTTCATCTACTCCTTGTTTAATATTAGAGAAGTGTTGGGTAGGAATAGAATCATCTGGGGTAAGAAGCAAGGAGGTTTTTGCTGCAATAGCCAATTCTTGTAGTGCTGCCTCAGACAAGGTGTCAGCTTGGTCTGAGGGTTTCTGTAAATTCCCTTCTCCAGCCAGCTGGTCGACTGTGTAATTTGGTCTATTTGGATCTAGTGTAGCTATCTGATAGTGTTTTTAATTGTCTTTTCCAATGCCTTTCCCATAGCATATATTCTGCTGGGGAGAGAAGGCAGTGGGCAATATTCTTAACGTCATGGGGTATTAAAACATGTGTTGAGAAGATAGCTTCTAGGAAATTTTTAAAAATGTGTGAGCTCCTTCCATGCTCCTTAGCTACCTTTCTGAGTTCTATGAGCTCTTTGTTTTTGTTTGGTTCCCACGTTGTTTTAGTGGATGCACCACCCCTTCTGCCTTTAATGTATGTTACAGGGAAGGCAGAAATTCTCTGTGCTAATTCCCAGTCCCCAGCCCTTGTTGCTTCCAATTTAATTACAGCCCATGGATCTATATCTTCTTCATCAGAATTAGACTCGCTATCACTACTATCCTCAGACGAGGAGTGAGAGGGACCAGTAGATACACCATGCTTTCTCTGGCGTTTTTTAACGGGGTTTTGGGAAGTAGAGGTGCACTGCAAGATTTGGCCACAGGGCAGCAGCGGATTAGGAATGACATTGGTGCAAGTCACGCAAGGCGGGGGTGCCTGGCGGGCGGCAATGGGACCGGGGTCGCCGTTCAGGGGGCTCGGAGGGTGGGGATTTTGCTGCAGGGTCTGGGGATGTGGGCAGTGGGGGAGCAGGGGAGGGAAGGGGGTGGGATTGACTGGAGTTGCCGTTGTCACAGGGGGCACGGCAGGGCTGGAGTGGGGTGGGGTTTGCTCCGTGCTCGTTATTGCGTTCGGTGCAGGCGGAGATGTGGCGGCAGGGGGGATGGGTGGGGGGGGGCGGTGCAGGGGGTGTGGCCGCGCGGGGGGGGGGCGGGTGGGGGTAGCGTGGGTTTCATGATCCCAGCAACTTCAGGGAGAAAGTTTGAACCCTGAGGGGGAAGAGGGCAATTATCATTTGAAAGCGTAGATAAGGTTGAAATGTTTTCAGCAGGAGAAACCTGTAAATTCCTTTGTTCTACAGCTTTGGTAATAGCATGGAATGTTGGTAAGAAACGTGTGGCTGAAAAATTCGCATTAATTTGAGAAATATATATTTTAGTCCTGACTTCGTCCCAAAAAGGAATCTGAAGAAATAGAGTTTGTATGTACTCTGGGGAAATGAGATTTTAACCACTTAACAAATTCTTTTAATTTAGTTTTTGAGATATTGCATTTAGATAGATAAGGGTTAGTAATGGAAAGGATTTCTAAATATAATTCTCTCTCATTCTGGGATCGTTTTAATTTACTGATTTTCGATCCCTGGTGTTGGTTCCCGTACCCCAGCCAGCAGTAAAAAGAGAAAAAAAAAGAAAAAAAAGAAAAAAAAAAAAAAAAAGAAAATCCAAAAAAAGACCCAAAAGTAAAAAGAATGCGCGCGCGCAAAAAAAAAGGCTGTTTTATACTTACTTCCTCAGCCGAATATGGGTCAGAGACTGCTGATTGGGTGGTCTTGCTGTGGTCTGACTCCTTGGGATCTAGTCCCAGGTGTAGGTTTGGAGGGTCGTCAGACGCCTCTTCAGATAGCGTCTGCTATAACGAAGAAGCTGATCTTCCGAGGAAGTAACAAACCGAAGCAGTAAGAATTTTTCTCTCTGAAGTGCTAGAAGTGTTTAGCACCCAGTTCGGTGCGCCACTTATCGAGGTCTGGATCTTCAGGATCATCTGACCCCGACAGCCGTAGGTGTCCCGGATAGAATGGTACCGTGAGGAACCGCTCAACCTGATGCCTCGGCGAGGTGTCCAGCCTCAGGCAAACTTAGCAAGCAGCTTAGTGAATTCAGCTCTTAGTGGCAGTGAATTTCAGCTCGCAGTGACTTCAGCTTTGCTTGCTAAGATGCCCGGCAGACGCAGGGAGAGAGGAGAAGAGCCGTGTAGAGTTTCCTCAGAGGTGTCTTTATTGGCATTCTCTTCGAAGGTGTCCAGGGACAGCTCTTCCAACTTAGCAGGGCAAAATTCGGGGTTTATACAGGGTGGAGGGGTTTTGAAAAGTGGACCAATAGAATGAGTTGGGGTACAAAGTGACCTGTAGTCTTACAGAGAGATAAGAGGGAGTCCGAAGATGGCAAAGGGGTTTCTTTTGGCCATTCATCATGACTTAGCATTTCTTTATCTTAGGCCACTGACCACCAGGGAGGCCTCGCAGGCCTCGTAGCAGCAACACAGCACTCTGCTGGTTGTTCTTTCACTGAGACACTCCTGTAATAGTTCCACCTAAAATACACCACTGAAAGTGGACAAAACTGAGTTTCTGTTCCACAGAAAATTCACCAAAAATTGTTCTCATTTAGAGTGCACACCGGAAATGATATAATTTTCCAGGGAAGCAAAGTCCAGTAATTAATGTTTTAGAAAAAAAGCTCAGTTTCTGATTTTATTTTTAAATTTTAGTTGTGTTTTTAAAAAAAAATCACCCTCCTCTTAGTCATATTTCATGTTCCTTGAACATCATTGCCTTTAAAACCTTCTGGTCGTCCTTTGAAATGTTGCCATCTCCTTCAAAGTTTCATGGCAAGAAAACTTCTTCCACCATGGGCATTATTTATCCGAAGCATCAGAGGAATTTCTCCTGTCTCTTTGTGGAACAATGAAGACAAACAGGACTGTAAAGCCAGGATGAAGTGCTTAGGAATTCAGAGCAAACCTGCCAGAATCTGAAAGGCAGCAACCAGAGGGCATGAAAGAATCAGTTCAATAAAACCATTTAATTCTCCAATAGCACTGTTAATGATCTGATTCTCCACCTCTGAGGTCCCTCAGATTGTGTCATTTTCAGAAAAATTGGTGTAAATCTAAGTTAGGTCTTCTTGAAAGTCAGTAGGACAGGGAAAACCAAAGGGCTCCACATCACTGGACTCATTTATTTTTACTAATAAGGTTTTTTCCCTGTTCTATTACCATGAATTTCCTGAATAAGCTTCATTTCCAGCTTATCTCTGCCAGGAGCACTGGCACAACCTTCTACTGAGCTGTACTGGTTGAGTTCTGCAATGGATGTTAATTTAAAATAAGAACGTGGGGTTTCACTCAAAACAGATTGAGGAAAACAAACTGCTGGTTCTGAAAAAGATTTGAAAGTTGTTTGTTTGTTTGTTTGTTTTTTCCCAGAAATGCTTTCTGTCTGTTCTTAAATAGATTAATATTTTGCCTTTGAAAATACTTTGTCAAACACTGAGCAAATGAGAAGCCTGGGACAGATTTAAGGAGAAAATTAAACTTAGTTAATGTGACAGGGAAGTGATTTTTCTTCTGGAAAGAGACTAGTGAGAGAAGCAGTTAAAGAACCAGCGTGAAAATAAAAAATCAAAATTATTTATTAAAAAAAAAATTAACCTCCTTTCAATAATAAAGCAACACAGCAGCCAGGAATGGCTCTACCACTACTTGGGATTGTATAGCTGTGGTTAAACTCAACCCAGCCTTGGAGGAAGACAAGGGCCTCCAAAGGCTCAGAGACTACAAAAGCTTTTATGTGGTATAGCAATTTTTTCAAGAGAAAACAGTATTTTTATGTCCTTGCTTTACCCTTTGTTGCATTTTATTTTGCGGCATTTAAGAAATAATCCTCCAGAGTACTTTTAGGGTTTTTTCCCCATTTTTCCTCAGCTGAAATCATGTGACGGGAAACCTCCGGGAGCCTACGTGACTGCTCTGTGCTCCAGGGATTCAGATTTCTGCTGCCAGGGCTGTCTGTTCTCTGCCGAGTGTTTCAAACATGTTTTCTCAATGATGATCAAAACAAATCCTTCCTCTCAGTGCAGTATTTATCAGAGTGGTTGATTCTCTGAAGGAATCACTCTGCGTTTGTCACTCTTTGGGATTGTTGCAATATTGCACAACTCAGTAAATAATAATACCAGGCTCTACTACAGCTCTTTTCACACAAAGCCCATGAAACAAAGCTCCTTGCGGCACATGAATCCGACTGCAGAGCCTGCTGGCTGCTTCTCCCTTAACGATCCCATCCAGCCTGCTCCAAGCCTTTCCCACTTTGCAAATGTGCAAACTACTCCTGTTGTTCTGCTGCCCGGTGACTCAGCGCTGCTGCCGTCACGCTGAGGTCAGTCCCAGCTGCAGGTCTGGCCCTCGGGCTCTGGCACGGAACAGGCGCTGGGACACCAGTGCCACCAGCGGCCTCTGCCCCCACTGGGACACGGGCTGGTCCAGCCTCTGCCCCGCTGCAGGGGAAGGGTCATCCTGACTCCTTTCCCTGTGGGTCCAGGTCGATGGGAAGTTGGATCTGAGTCAGCATGCCCTGACAGCCAGGAGGGACATCCCTGTCCTGGGGGACAAAAGATAAGGGAGGGGATTGTCCCGCTCTGCTCTGCACTGGGGTGGCGGCCTCACCTCCAGTCCTGGGGTAAGTTTGGAGCACCACAAATAAGAAAGACATTAAACTCTTAGAGAGCGTCCAAAGGAGGCAAAAGATGGTGGAGGGTCTTGAGGAGGGGCTGAGGTCACTTGGTCTGTACAGCTGGACAAGAGGAGACTGAGGGAGACTCATCACAGTTACAACTTCCTCACCGGGGGGAGAGGGGCATAACGGGAATTTACAGGCAGTTAATGCTGTTACAGCACCAATGAATGCAGCAAACCTACAGGAAGGTGTGCGGCCAGGTGTGACCCCACTGGGGACATTGCTGCTTCCAGTGGGAGCCAACATGCCTGCTCCAGGCAGTGGTGCAGTCCTGGCTGTGGGAACAGCCCCAAAGGAGGGACACGGTCCTGCTGTGTTCCCTGTGCTCCCCGCAACATCTCGGGGTGGCTGGAAAAGCCCTGGAGCAGGACATCACAGAATCACAGGATCACTAAGGTAGGAAAAGACATCCAAGGTCATCGAGTCCAGCCTGTGACCAATCCAGACCTTGTCACCAGCCCAGAGCACTGAGTGCCACCTCCAGTCATTCCTTGAGCACCTCCAGGCATGGGGACTCTGCCACATCCCATTCTGATGCCTGACAAAACGCCTACGGAATCCTTCATGGATCTGTGTGTCCTCACCTGGGTCTGAGGGTGAGCAGCAGCAATCTCATGACGTATTTGGAGCACTGATGCAGGAAGGCATTTCAGCAGCTTCTCTGCTCATCTACAGTATTTCATTCTCATCCCTCAGGTGCTCCAGAGTGCCCTACACAACACAATCAAATTATTGGAGCTCTACTAGGAGAGAAGATTGGATTAGCAGCTAAACAAACCAGATCAGGTTATAGATTTCTGTGCAGTTTTATTTTCTTCCTAGCACCACAGGGATATGTGTAAACAGGCACATATACCAAGCCACCAGCATTTGCCATCCAGGGACATCTTGTTATAACAGCCTCACATTTCTGAAGTGTAAACATTTTTTATTTGGGATCTGATATGGGAGTCAGAGGTGAAAGGCACACACAGAGCTTGTCTTTCCTTCTGACAGGACAGGCAGGAAACAGCATTTTCTGAGCTTCCCAACTGTCTGTTGATGATGAATTCCTGCTTGTTCCTATTTAGCCCAGCTTCAGCTGGCCTGAATATATTCTATTTAAAAGTGCCCTGGGATTAGTTCAGGTTGCTCCAGACTTCAGCTTGCTGACGTTGGAGGAGATAAACAGAAGTAATTTGCTGATTCACTATTACAATTTTCATAAAATATGAGTCAGGATTTTCTTTCATGTAACACGGAAATTAGGTTACCATGCTTTGCTGAACACTGAGCTGCACTGTGTGTGTTCCCAGTAGCATCTCATGTTCCTGCAGTATATTTTTGGAAGAATAACCAGATTTATGAGGCTACATCTTCTGTTTCCCTTGGCTTTCCAACAAACTGGCACTCACCACTCTGTGCCTTAAGTTAGAGGCCTCTTCTTCATTATAGAGTCATGAACCTGAGTTGATTTTCTGCAGCCTCTCACCTGCGGGACTGTTAAACCTCTGTTTAAATTTGACACTTCCATGAATTTCCCCAGATCTGGACATCTGGAGCAAGACTTGCTGAGTGCCCACAGCAGAGGGGTTGGAATGAGTAGATCTTCAAGGTTCCTCCCAACCCAAACCATTCTGTGCTTCATGTGCCAGGACCCACCTCAGATTCCAGAGCAGGGAGACACCTCTTTCCTCAGATTTCTTCTTCATCTTGGAGTGGGGTCTCCCTGGCAGCCCTTGCATGTGCATTGCCCCTTGGATGTGTCTCCCATGTTCCTGCTGTTGCCTGGTCAAACCTTCCCCTCATAATGACCCTGACGGTGCCTTTCTGGTTTAACACAGAGTAAAATTGGAGTGGTGACTGGAGAAAATGACATCAGCATTCAAACAGATTTCCTGAGGAAATTTTTAATGGTCATTTTTGTAGCTTATTTTGTGCTTTTTAACTTTTTTCTTCCTGGTCAAAGGTCAAAGAATTATTTCATACAGACCAGTACAGGAAAAGAGCTAATTCTGACTAATCTCAGGGGGTTGATTGTTTTGATTAATTTTCATTCTGAGCATTGATTGCCTTCAGAGAGTTTCTTTGGATGAATCGAAATATTCTCCACTTTGGGGTTTAGGCAATACAAAAACTTAACAAGTTGCTTCATGTTTAAGAGTAAAACTCCATAAAAGGGAGCAGGAGCTATAAAACCCCTGACCTCAACGGACTTCCTGGACTTTCTTAAGAGAAAATTGCACAGCAAGGAGCCCTCAGTACTTCCACTCAGTGGCTACTAAATTGAATAATTCCAAATCCTAGCTGAGTGCTCAATCCAAGGTGCTTGGGAATGAGAGGAAAGAGTTTACAGTGCTCTGAGCGTCCTGTGTGCAATCTGGCTTCAATCTGGCAGGCTGAAAAGGAAAATTTCTGTTCTCTTTCTGTGTGTATGTGTGTGTGTATGTGCAGAAGCGAATGTCCAGTTCACCTGGGAAATGCTTTTACCCACCCCCATGCTGGTTCAGCAGCATCTGCCTCAAGTTAATGCCATGGGGAATGTTTTTTCTGGGGTGATTTCCTTTGAGACAGAATATGCATCATTCATGACATGAAATTCTGGAGTTTTAGAAGGAAAACATAGCCCTGTGATGGAATTTTCCAAAGGTAAAGATGATTTTCTTCCACCTTGCTGAACTGCAGAGCACCAAGCTAAAAGCACAGGGTATCGCAGATCTAAATACACGTGAGAACTGGGGGAGTGCAGATCAGACTCTGACCTTTACAGTTCCCATCTTCAGCGTTTTACAACTGCCTTTATTACTCTCACAGTTTGAACTTGTTCTGCACAGCCAAATCCCTGTGAAATTTGATAGAATCTCCAGGTAGGGCTGGACCCCATCGTTGCTGTGGAGGATTTAGGCACTGTTATTCCAGGAAAACATGACCTTGCATTAGGTTATCCGTGGCATACTATGGACCTTGAGCTCTGCATTCATAAAACCCCACAAAGGGCACAGTTCCAAGCTCTGTGAAAAACTGGCTGTGCTTCTACAATTTTATTCAGCAAGAAATCAGTGCTATGCGTCACTGGTCAAAAGATGACTAAGCTGTGGTTATAAATGATAGAAACTGTGAGGATTTACAGCTTGATTATCCCTTTTTACTCCTTTGGAGTAATACCTTACTTCTTCACCAAGGAATTAGAGATAAGCAAATCTTTAAATGAGGTGTTTGCTCAAGAGCTTTGCCGGTGAGAAATGTATTTATGGATATATTAAGTGCTTTCTGGAATTAGGGCCAAAGCAGGAAGAGGCAGGAAGAGTCCAGATGTAGGGAGTGTTTCTTGCACATCAGCACAGGAGTCCTGGCCTTAGGGGTGGCCTTTAAAATCCTCATTTTCAAACCAAAGAAAAGGAGCTGGGTGAAATCCTGGCTTTACTGAACTCAGGAGTCCCAGCAACCTCAGTGGCTCTGGGATGTCATCAGAGAGATGTCTTTGTCCTTCACCCATTCTCCTGCCACTTTTCCCCTTGGAGAATGTGGTGCTGCCAGCCCTGTGGAGGATTTAGGCACTGTTTAGGTGGTGTTCCTGACCTGGCTGCCTGCGGCCAGTCCCAGCAGCCTGGTGACATCACCACGGCACATTTTTACATCTGCCTCCCAGAAAATGTGCAAAGAGGTAAAGGCACAACTGCAAGAGAATCCAGCTCTCCCTGCCTGACATTAAATTGGATTCATCATCCATTGAACACAAACTTTTCCCAGTGTATTCAACACTGTTCCCTTGCCCAGCTATGCCGTGGTGCTGCAAATTCCTAGTGATAAAAAGTGGGGGAAAAAAAGGAATATATGTATCTTTTCCTAAGTGTAGGAGGACCATTAACTAATTAATTTGACAAATTAATCACTCAATAGCTACATACAATGGCTGGGCAAGCCATGGGCTTTATTCTGGCACAGGATGAAGTGTGCAGCTCCCATCCTGTTCTTCTCTCTAGCAATGCTGCCTGTCCAGGGCCTCTGAGCTCCTTCCAGCTTGGCTCTGGTGGCCCAGGACCAGGCAACTGGAAAAGAGACTTTTTAGGGCTGAGATTTGGTTTGTATTTGGAATTTATGTGATTTTTCAAATGCTTCCTCACCTCTTTTCCCTAATTTGTGAACTAGGAATAGAAATTAATATAATAATAAACAAAGAAAAGAAATAATAAACAAAGAAAAGAAATAATAAACTAGTATAATGTCTTGGTTTTGAAAGCAGACAGGTATCTGCTAAAGAGGGGCAGGGCCTCTCTTGGAATGGATAATTCAAATCCCCTCCCTTCAAATTATTATAATTTAGAAAAATTAAAACAGCTTTCAGGCAGAGATATAGGGATAAGAATAACAGTTCTTTACTAATATGTATAACAAGGCAAAACAAACAACAACAACTACAGCATTAATAGCGAACAGAACCAGGGACCTTGACGGGGCTTGGTTTCACAAACCCGGGGGAGTCTGATCTCTTGGGACTCCGAAAAAGCACTAAGCTGGAACGGTGGGGGATCTCAGCCTGGATCGGATAAAATCCAGAGCTCTGTCAGTGGTCACTGGAAGGACAGGGATGTCCCGGCAGGACGAGGCAGAGCAGGGCCGCGGCGTAGCAGAAAAAGAAACCTTCAAAGCAGTGCCGAGAAAGCAGCGGCAGTGGGAGCAGGACAGCAGGAGGAGAGCTCAGGATTCCTGGGCACAGCCGAGCAGATGATGGTAGCTTTCCTCCGGATCAGACCTGGGTGGTGCCAGTGAAAACTCCTCCCGCAGCAAGCAGCAGCCTCTGTCCTCTCCCCGATGCCGAGCGCAAGAGAGCAAAGCTGCCCCCAGCCCCGTCTTTTTTTCCTGCCCCCCCTCCCCCCGAGAGAAACTTCTGGAGACAAAAAGAAAGAGTGTAGCCAAGTGCCATGCTCCATCCTTTTGTTTCACCTGAGTGCCAATAAGTACTCAGTAGTTAGTTGCCTTGAAACCCTTGGAAAAAAATTCTATAGGTAAAAAAAAAAAACTAACAAGAAACAAGCCTAACCCCCAACATATAATTATATAAAGTAATTTAAATATAGATGCTTTTCAGAGCTGGGAATATAAAATAGTATAAACTAACTGTATGACATAAAATGAAGTTGTCTCAGGAGTGGGATTCTTTAATTGTGAAGTGCTATGTAATCCCTGCAATTGCTCCATCATAAAACTATTCCCAAGAGGAAAGATGTTTTTAAGGGCCCTAAAGAATAACAGCTGGTCTGGGGATTTTTATGTTCAACAAGTGTCATATTTCCTTGCTGTGGATTCTTTCAGGGGAAAAGGTTAAAATCCTGCTTTGGTATAATATCCAAGAGCCAGCCTAGAAGTACCTGGGTGCTGGAAGGTCAAGTACAGACACAGCTATTTAAGGTGATTTTATATATCCCTATGATAAAATGCAGTTTAAAATACTTTCATGACCTTTTTTTTGCTCATTGTTATGAGTCACTGTAGTACTAAATCTGCACTTTTTTTCAAAACTAATAATGGCTTACCCATTTGGCATATTTTCTCAGAACAGTTAAGTAAATTATCTCTCATTTTAGGTCTGTGTCTAAGCAAACTTAAACATTGTACAGCAGAAAAGGTATTCAGTGTCACAGTGTAATAGAAATTACCAAAAATGGCACAAATACCATAGCTTCATCCCATGCCAGGTTTTATCCCATCCATTCAGTGAAGTAATTTATCAAAGATAATAAATTTTAGAAGCTCATGTTGGAAAGCCTGTTTTTTAAACTGGGTATTTAGAGCCAGAACTGAGTCTGTGACATCATGCCTTTTACAGGGAAGAGCATATGGAATGTTAACAGCGGGATCATCTCCAAGCAGAGCCACGCTGGAGGAGCGAAGGATCACACAGCAGCCAAGAAGTTTTCTACGAGCTGCAGGTGAGGCAGAATTTGGGGGTTTGAGTCGCCAAACTGCAGGTGCTGATGCTCACATCACTGATTTCCCCTCAGTCATCTTAATCCTTCTATTTGTGCTTCTAAAACGTAGGTCTCCATAGATTTCCTTGACAATTACATCCTGTGCATGTGTCTTGCCCAGAGAGGCTGTGGCTGCCCCATCCCTGGCAGTGTCCAAGGCCAGGATGGACGAGGCTTGGAGCAACGTGAGATAGTGGAAGGTGTCCCTGCCCACGACAGGGGGTAGGACAGTGCTCTTTAAGGTCCCTTCCAACCCAAACCATTCCAGGATTTTATGAAATAGTGAGGCCAAACCCACAGGAAGGGGGTTTCTGCAGGAAGGACCTCGAAACCAAACAGGTTTAGTTCTGACTTTCCCTGGGTTTAGTGATCTGAGAACTGGATCACCAGGATAAAAATGTTTGCCACCAAGCCAGTGGGACCTTCTTTCCACGGGCCTCATGTTGCACCAGGGGAGGGTCAGGCTGGATATTAGGAAAAATTTATTAATGGAAAGGGTTCTTAAAGCATTGGAATGGACTGCCCAGGGCAGTGGTGGAACCACAGAACCATGGAATATGCTGAGTTGGAAGGGACCCGGCAAGATCATAAAGTCCAGCTCCTGGCCCTGCACAGACATCCCAACAATCCAACCCTGTTCCTGAGAGTGTTGTCCAAGTGCTCCTGGACCTCAGTCCCCATCCTTGGAGGCATTTAGCAGCCACGTAGATGTGGCACTTAGTTTTGGCACTAACACGGGTTAGTGGTGGATTTGGCAACGCTGAGGTCTCTCGGTGGTCTTAGTGGGCTTTCCCAACCAAAACAACCCCCTGATATTACAATTCCACGCTTCCGCCGCTCTATGCCCTCCACCGGGAGCGTGCGGCAGGGAAGGTGGACGAGGCGACGGCGGCCGTGTCCTCTCGGTGTCACCGCGGGGCAGAGCACGGCCGCGGTGCCGGGGCGCGGATCCTCCGAGCCGGGGCTAAGGGTGTGCTGGGGGTACCGGATGTGACAGCGGTGCCGGGAGTACCGAGTGTTCCGAGGGTCCTGAGTGTTCCGGGGGTCCCGGCGGCGGCGGCAGGCCCGGCGGTGCCGGCGGCGGGCGCGGCCCCCTCACGGCGTTGCCATGGCGGCCGCGCTGCGCTCCGCGGGGGCGGGCGGGGGCGGGCGCGGGGCGGGGCGGCCCCTTCAGCACCAGCGCGGCCGCGGACAGCGGCGGCCCCGGCACCACACGGGGCGGCTGCTGCACGGCCAGCGTCCCGTACAGCCGCACGGAGCGTCCCCTGCAGCCGCGCGGTGAGTGTCCCTACACGGTGGGTGAGTGTCCCCACAGCCGCTCGGTGCGGGAGAGCCCCCACAGCCGCGCGGTGTGGCTGAGTGTCCCCCGCAGCCGGGCACAGCCTGTCCCCCACGGCCGCTCGGTAACCGAGCCGCTCCGTGAGTGCATGTCCCCCCGGGCCGCTCGGTGAATGGGTGTCCCCCGCATGGCAAATGAGTGTCCCCAGAGCGCCCAGCCCGCAGGGCCGGCGGGTCGCGGGTGCCCGCGCGGTTGGGCCGGGCGGGGCCGTTGCGGGAGCGGTTGGGCTCGGTTAAAAAACTTGGAGAAACCCGGAGCGCTCAGCTCGGCTCGGGCCTTTTCCTTCTCTCTCCGTAAGGCGTTTTCCTTAGAAACTTTAGGGGTGAACTTGTAAAAAGGGCGGTTTGGCGGCGCGGCGGTGCTGGAGGGGACTGTGTGTGTCTGGCTGCACGTGAGCCCCGTCTCACTACGGGCGTTCCTTTGCACGGATCCTAAAAGCTCCCTGGATTTGGGCAAGCCCTGCCTCGCCACGTTCATAGTAGCGGTAGTAGGAGCGTGGCATTCCTTACTCGCTGTTGGAAGCTCTGTCATCCCACTTAGATTATGACAGCCTTGGTAGCTGAGGCCTTTTCTGTGTATTCTGCAAGGACCATCCGTGTTTTGGGGGAGGTCACAGCCTGGAGGTGACAGTGACAGCGAAGTGACAGTGACAGCGAAGTGACAGTGACAGCAAGCTGCGATTCTGTGCCCTAAACTATTCGGAAGTGCCTGCATGCAAAGCAAAACTGCTTTCCAGCAATTCGGGGCTGGAATTCTGTGTCTTCCCAGCCAGGAATCACTCTCATGTGCTCCCTGCCTTCTCCCACAGGCATCTCTGATACACCTTTAAGCCGCTGCAAATCTGTAATAGCATTAATTGTTCTCTCGGAAAGAGGAGGGTGGGCTCTGCAGGCTCACACGTTGTGTTCCGTGTGCTGCCTTAAGAGTAACAGCCTGTTCGTGGCTCCCATGAAAAGCAGCCAGGTGGGAATGAATGGGGATGTGCCGAATTCTCTGCTAAAGGCCGAGGGATGAATAATAAATGACAGTGACTCCAGAGCAGGGACTCTCCCATGCTTCATGCTCCTGACTTCTCCTTAAGCTCTAGAGGCAGATGTGATGAGTCTGTCCCATTCAGAAATGTTAAAAACAATCCCTGTGTCCTTTCATCCTCCATGTGCTATGCCTAGAGCATCCAGGACTCGGGAATACGGGCTTGATGTGTGGAGGGAGAATAGCTGTCGGCATTATACCTTCTATTCCTTATGTCTTACCCCTCTTTCATTTCCACAGCTTAGTTCAAAGGGAGCATCAATAATTCCTTTAATTTGCAGTGCTGCAGACCTTTGACCTCGGGGCAGTGCTGCCTGCACACCCTCCCTGCCCAGTTGTGCATCCCAGGCATAACTTTACAGTAAATTTAGTTTTGTTGCCTCATTAGGCACCAGACACACAGGGCTGTGTAAGGACTGTGTGCTCTGGAATGATTCAGCTGCCACATAGAGACACATTGACCATTGCAAACAATGGCCTGACCCTAAATTCCTGCCCTGCAGATCAGGGCTTGAGCTCCTGCTCAAGCTCAGGAGTAACTGCTGACACAGTAGAGTCTCATAATTTATGAATCAACCATAAATCAGGGAGACAGAAGACCAAGTTCCTTGAAAGATCACATTGAGACTGAGTTATTTTGGAGAGTCAATTAAGCAGCATTTAGGCTGGCAGTGGAAATTAATTCATTAATTAACAGGGCTTGAAGGAATTAAATTCTACCCATGTTTCAAAACACTCCTAATCCAGAGTGGTTTCATGGTTCTGGGCTCTGATGATCTGGACTGCAGGAAGGGATTTGGGCTGTGCCACCCCTGCTTGGTCACAGCAGGGGGGAAATCTTGGTACCTTTTGCTCTGCTTTGCCTCTCTCATTTGTGTTGAGAAGCCTTTGGTGGGTCGTCCTGAGGTTGTTGACAGTGCTTGTTGAATTCTCAGTACCTTGAAGGTCTCTGCATGTGGGGATAGATTTTTTTTTAATGGATTTAAAACATAGTTATGTTTTCCATATCATATATCTCCTATGTATCTATGTTTAACCCACTGGTTTTAACGTATGAAAGTCAATGAACAGTTAGAGGATTTGGAGGTAAATGCCAAGTCAAATTTCACCATCAAAGGATGGGTAACATGGAGTGAGGGATGATCCATGGAGAGTGGAAGCAAACTCAGGGTTTATCTTACAGAACTCAGATGCTCAGCCATGGCAAACCAGGCCAATTCCACTCCCATTTACACCAGAGCAGTTCCTGCTGAATTGAATTGTTATTCAGTCAATTCCTTTCTCTGGAATTGTAGTGGTGGGACAGGGAATAATAATTTCAAATGGGAAGATGAGAGATTTCACTTCAATATATGGAAGGAATTGTTCCCTGTGAGGGTAGGGAGGCCCTGGGACAGGGTGCCCAGAGAAGCTGTGGCTGCCCCTGGATTCCTGGAAGTGTCCAAGGCTGGCTGGGACAGAGCTTGGAGCACCCTGGGATAGTGGAAGGTGTCCCTGCCCTTGGCAGGGGTGGGACTGGATGGGATTAAAGGTCCCTTCCATCCCAAACCATTCCATGATTCTATGAATTTTTGCCATTTGGATTCATACATCAAAAAAGTAGAAGCATTTTGCAAATTGCAGTCTGGTTTTTTTGCCTTTGCCACCATGATCTTCATGCAGAAAATAATTGTTCAAAGCATCAGCAGAGAATCTAAGATGCCCCAGGGAATCAGCAATGTGCCATTGCCTATGGCCGTGCTGAGTTAGTGTGGTACAGCAAGGGAGAGCCCAGCTGCAAAACTTGAGCATAATATTGAGCATGATTCCTTCATGTTGCAGAATTGCTCACAGGTAAACCATCATTTCTGTTCTTCTCTAGAAAAAGTTATTTTAGAAGCTCCCAAAACCTGTTTCTTTCAGTGTGTATCACCAAAAGGAGAGTTTTCCTCCATAAAATGCCACAAACGGGTACAGCAGATGTTGATTTATGTCCACGTCAGCTGATTTTCTTCTCCATTACCCTTTCTACTGGATCTTTGCTTATCCAGCAGGTCCTGTCGCCCTGACATCCGATGTCAAGTTGGATGTTTTTGCACATTTGGTGAAAGCTTGACTCAGTCTTTCTCCCCAACTCGGTGTCGTCAGGTGCGTGATGGTCATTATGAATTATTGATAGTGATGGAAAAGTCATGAATGCACAGCTGTGCTGCAGGGCCTGGGCCTTTTCCTTGGGTTTAATCATCACTTTATCTCCTCTTTGCCTTTTAGTAATAATGTCAACAGAGATTTCATGCTGCCTTCACCACAAAAGAGGAGCAGTTCCCTGCTCTGCTGCTGCAGCCAGAATCCTTTTTCCTGTTGTAGTTTGACCAGAGTTCTGCAGATTTTTCAACTGCAAACTCTAGAAAACATTTCACTTATCAAAAATCTGTTTTATATGGGAATCTTGGCTGTTACTGATGCAAAATTAAACATAAACTCCTGTGCAGCAAATACTTTGAAGATAATGAATAATTCATTTCTTTTTCCCTGCTTTTACAGTGTAACTTGTAAAATTGGGAAAATGGCATTAAAATGAGATCCCACTGCTGTGTTTTGTATTCAGAGAGTAACTTTCTAAGTATAGAAATTAGTTCATAAAAGTATGAATTCTATATGAACATTGTAAACACAAATAGCAACATAATTAAATAGTGGAAGACACAGTAATCTTTGAGTAGCCTGTGAGACACAGTCCTGTGGAGGTTGCCAGCCCAGCCTGCTCCAGGATACAGAAGTTTTCCCAATTGAATTTAAACTCCCCCCTTGCTGTAGCAATCGGGAAGAGCCTTTATTTGGAGGGATCCTAAACTGCTTCACAAATCAACCTGGAGCCTGAGCTGGAGCTCATGGCTTCTGCCATGAAATGAAAGTACTCCTGGAGTGGTCTCGGTTCCTGGGCTGGTGGCCCCCGAGATGTTGGTTGAAAAGTCCTTCTCCCAAGCCCCATGCCAGAAGAAGAGGTCGAGATGCATCGGCTCAGTTTCTCAAGGTTGTTTATTATTTCTTATCTAGTACATTTAGTTCCTACCCTACTTGGGTCCTTGCTACAGTGCTGGTCATTGCCGACTGACCACCCCGAAGGCGGTCTTAACTCTTTATACCGAGTATTACGTGATCTATGTTTACAGTAAGATACCAGTACCTATCACCTATGTTAGACAGTGTATTTCTATGCTTATCCAATCCAAAAGTGCCACCACCACAGCAGAAGATGGAGGACAAGAAGAAGAAGCAGAAGGACAGGGACATGCCCAAATTCCTCCATCTTGCCTCCTTGAACCCCCATTAAAACCCCAAAATTCTACATTTACACCCAGTGATAAATTAATACTATTCTAATCAAACTCTCGTGGCTTGTCTCTGGACCCCTTGCCAGGGTCTCGGACCACCCAGGGTAGCTAGAGGGATGTCCTGGGTTCCGACAGAGTGGAACAGAATAATTGTTCAACAGAAACTTTTCTAACCTGTGCAGAGCAGAGCAGGGATGATGCAGAGAGGCCTTCAGGGTGCATTTCTTTCATCTTTTGGGCTCTTCCCAAGGAAAACTCCAAACCACTCTGGATGAACGATCAAAACCCGCCCTCGATACCCCAATGGCTCAGTACTGATTTAGAGGGGAAACCCCCACACTGCATTAACTGAAGGAACTAAATGCAGCTTCCAGAAAAGGTTTTTGGGGTATGATCAGTCAAATAAGAGAAATCCATTCAGTGGATCTGGTTGTGTTGGAACCCTATCAAAACAGACAAAAAAGTGATCCTGGAGGATCCTCTCATGGTTTAGTGACCATGGGGATATTTGATAGTTGTCCTTTGGTGTAGATGAGGGGACGATGGTTCTGGAGAGTTCCCGAGGAGAGCCTTGACTTTGTAATGCCCTTTTTACCCTGAAAGCAGCCCAGTTTTAGGGCTGCAGTGGCACATGGCATTGCTCATCCCTCTTCCTCTGGCATTTGAAGAGGAGAGATGATTATGAAGATGGTTAATAGATGGAAAAGAAGGATTGTTTCATTTTTTACCTTGCCTGCTTTTGCTGCAGTTTAGTCATAATAATGAGAGTTTTTGATAAGTGTCTTGGTTTTGAAAGAAGACAGGTATCTGCTAAGGAGAGGCAGGGCCTCTCTTGGGATGGATAATTCAAATCCCCTTCCCTCAAATTATTATAATTTAGAAAATTAAAACGGCTCTCAGGCAGAGATATGGGGATAGGAATAACAGTTCTTTACTAATAGTATAACAAGGCAAACAAACAACAACAACTACAGCAATTAATAGCGAAAACAGAACCAGGGACCTTGACGGAGCTTGGTCCCACAAAACTCGGGGCAGTCTGGTCTCTGGGGACTCCAAAAAAAAGGTACCAAGCTGGAACGGTGGGGGATCCCGGGCTGGTGGATTGGGTGAAGTTCGGAGCTCCGTCGGTGGTCACTGGAGGGCAGGGGTGTCCGGCAGGGAGGCCAGTGCGGGCCTGCGGTGCAGAGCAGCTCTAAAACAGCGCCGAGGCAGTGGGACAGGGCTGAGACAGCTCCAGCAGGGCAGGAAAAGGAGAAATCAGGATCCTCTTGGACACACGAGCAGATGATGGCAGCTCTCCCCAGGATCAGGTCCCGGTGGTGCCAGTGAGAAGCTAACACAGCAACGGCAGCCCAGTCCACTCCCGACGCAGACCACACCAAAAGTGAAGCTGCCCCCCCCAGCCCTCGTCTCCCCCCCCCCCCCCCCCCCCCGCCCCCCTCGCCGGGGGGGAAACTCCTGGAGACAAAGGGTGTAGCCAAGTGCCAGTCTCCACCCAGCCTCCATGCTTTGTTCCACCAAGCACCGACAAACACCCAGCAATCAGTTGCCCCGCAACTCCTGGGAAAAAATTCTACAGGTGAAAAAAAAAACCAAACCAAAACAAAAAAAAACCAACAAACCAAACAAGTCTAACCCCCAACAATAAGTAAGCTTTGGATTGAGTCACTGGGATCTCAAGTGAGTAAATAGATTTTGGGATTAGTCTGAGGAGCTGAGCAGAGCAGTCAGGGGAAGCTGCAGCACAGAGGAGGAGGAAGGAATCTCTGGGATCCTTGGCTCTTGTTCCTGCCAGTTCAGGGGGCATCACTTTGAAATGCTCTGGGAGAGCTCATGAGATATCTGAGCAACCTCCACATCCACCAAAGATTTGAGGTCCACCTGGAAGGTTTGAGGGTTGATATTCCTCAGGGTGGGACCTGGGAGTGGGGACACCCAAAGGAGTGACCAGCTGCGAAATTGTGGCACAGAGAGAAATCCAGGGCACAAAGCCCCACATCATCTCCCAGACTGCTGGATCTCAGGATAGTCCTGTGCTCCTTAGGCACGGAGACACCAGGGGAAAAGGCTTGGAAATGGGTTTGTTGGTGCATGTTGCCACAATTCACATCCCTAATTCAGGAACAGGGAAATACTCTCTTTTAAAACACAGGGTAATTGTTGACATTGTCATTTTTATTTTTGTTTTTCCTTCAGCTGAAAAAATCCTGGGAACCCTGAGCGTAGAGTAAGGAAATGATGCTTTTTCCTGTGGTGACTGAGCCAATAAAAGGCAGCTGTTGGGAATAATGTCCCAGTAGGCAAAGCAGCTCATCAATCTCACCTGCTGCTTCTATGAACATATTATATAATAATGCCTCTTTTTCTACAAAAAAATGCTATAAAGGCCTCTCTCTTCTTCCCCTAAATATCACCAGAGGAAGCCATAAATTCTGCTCCAGTGTTAATCTGTTCTACCATGGCGATATATCCATTATTGGATATCATATATCCATTAAACCTTTCATCCTTGCACAGAAAGAAATAACAGTATTTCAGTGTTTAAAAAAAAGGGGTTTGGTGGTGGGGTTTTTTTTGGTGTTTTTTTTTTTTCAAAGTGACTGATTTGTCTGACTTTTCCAGACTCCACATGCTGAGAGTCTTTTATCTAAGCAGGCCAGAATTCTTCCCTTTGCCATCAAGGCCTAACTGGCTGCTCACTGCCAGGCTCAGAGCAGAGTTCAGCACTTGCTAGACTTAACCCTTTATTCCAGCTGCCAATGTGAGCCATCAGTGCACATGGATTTGGGAGCGGGTCAGGAACATGCATTCAGCTAATTAGTGGCCCATCAGGAGCTGGAAAGCAAATGAAAGCTGCAGACAGGCCCTGGCACAACAGACAGGTCCTCACAGGGTGAGCAAAGCAAGTGCTGTGCTTCTGGCAGCACTAAAATGGCATTTTCAGGGATAAAAATCTGCCTGCTGTAGCAGGGAGGAAAAATCCACTATATTCCTAATAAAGTAATAACACAGTCCATACCTCCTTGGGCTCTAATTTCAGCATTTCCTGCAGATTATGCAGATATTTACACTTAAATCATACTTTAAATATTATCTTTACTAAGAACCATATATATTTTTTGAGCATAAAAGCTGAGATTGTGGAATGCAACTCAACAAGGAGTAAATTCCTGCGAATATCAAACCATACAGTGGACAGGACCTGCTTAGGATAGTCAGGGAACTTGAGTGGGTGCTGTGAACTTTGCAGGATGGGGTGCTGGAATGGGAGGTCTTGCAAGGAAAGCCTGAGAATACTAACTGTCAGCACATGTTTGAAATGAGAAACAAATATAAGAGAGTGCCTTTATGATAGCAGGTGAATGTTTACAGAAATATTTCATTCCAGCACAGCCAGTCCATGAACATGGAAATTCCAGCCACAGGATCCTGGGCTTACCCTAAATGAACCAACAACCTCATGTGCCAGGAAACAAGACTTTCCTGTCAGCTACACACTCTGATAGAAAGAATCTAAAGCCATGACACAATTCATAATATTTCATTCTGCTGAGTTATTATTCATTCTAAATTTTATATGATTCTACTACATCCCTGCTAATTTGCATGTCTATTATTTAGTATTAAATTCTCACTCAAAATCCCATAGGGAAAATGGCAAGTTTGTTAATATCCTTGAAGAGGATTAAGCATGACCTGAAACCAGAGTCTTTATAAACCCTTTGGTGCTTTTTCCACTACTTTAACCTTACCATTCCCAACTTCAAAGTCTGTTGTTATACCTGCAGGACTGCCAGGCTGTAATGCATCATTTATTATGTCCCGCAGGTGACTGGTAGTTAACATTAATCTCCAAATGAATGTGATTGTTGGGTTTTATTTCCTGCAGCTTTCCCAGAGAGCTTCGTGTTTCTATCAGCGACAAGATGACAATTCATATTTCTACCAAATGATGCAGTGACTCATCCTATTAACTCTGCTGGAATACACGCTTCCAGTCGTCCTGCCACGGTGAGTCTGTGGGATTCTGCATCCTTGCTGGGAATATTAGTCAGGATTTAGTCCGTAAGTATGTGTTTGGTAGTACAAATAATCTTTTCCTAAAGCAGGAACTTCACAGGGATGTCCACAGCCCCAAACAGACCAAATACTGCATATGCCAGCTGCTTTTTAAAAGTTATTGAAGTATTTTAGAGCAACTGAGGTATTGCTGGCCTCATATTTTCTAAAGTCTTCATTGGTTTGGACTGGAAGCCCTGTGAGCAGGAGCTTCATGTGTTGTAGGAACTGATATCAAGCCATGATAAATTGGCCCTTGAAAATGTTGCCCTGTGAGGGGATCCCCATCTGACTAAGTCTACCATGAGTCATGATGGAAAAATGGGACATCCAAAAAACCCCAAATATCCAGCATGACAGAATATGGATTATGATTTCATACTGGGTGCCCAAATTAAACTCCTCATTTTGTGCCTCCTGAGAACTCCCAGCTCATCAAGCCAATACTATGGAACATTCCAGTAGGAACAGAATCCCAGGATGGTTTGGGTTGGAAGAGACCTTACATCCCATCTCGTTCCATGAGCAGAGAAACATGGAATGATACATTAAAAACAAGATAACAACCAATCCAGGATGCTCCAAGCCCTGTCCCAGCTGGCCTTGGACATTTGCAGGGATCCAGGGGCAGCCACAGCTTCTCTGGGCACCCTGTGCCATGGCCTCCCCACCCTTAAAGGAAAGAATTTCTTCCCAATATCCCATCCAATATCCCTGCTCTCTTTCCCTTAAAGCCATTATCCATGTTCCTTTTGTTGGGTGAAAGAAGTAGGGCACATTTTTGTGGATCAAGTCTCGTGCTGTGTTTACCTTTTGTGCCCTTGAAGGTGCCATTCTGTGGCACAGCCCAAGCCCACAGCTTTGCAGTGTGTTCTGCCCACCCTGCAGCCTTATCTGGCAGGGAAGAGCTGAGCTATCATTTGTTATCCCAGGGAAACTTGATGGTAACTGGACTGAAAACTGATGGCAATTCATGCATTATCTCTTGATAACAGGATAAATAAACACTGCCTTCACCGCCTACATTAACATTAATGGAAGGAAAAACTCATGGAAAACACTGTCAAACCAGTTTAAATATGTCCCCATTTAGGTTCCCCAGATGCTTTACTGCTTGTCCTTGTCTCATCTGGGTTTAAATTACAACTGGAAATCCTTCCACGTTTGACATTGCTGCCTTTGGAGCTTATGCCAGCTGCAGTCCTGAAGTAAGTGAGCAAAATGCTTCCAAATGTCCAGCTTAATAGAGAAACGGATCTTTGAATTAAAATAAAGTTTTAACAGGAGATCATGGCATTTATAGTGATGTATAAAATGTGTAAACAGGAAAGTCAGTGCAGAGATGAGAGGAATGGCAGAGTTCCTGTGGGTGTTTCTGGAGTGATCCCCCAAAACAAAGCCACCACTGTAGCTCCCAAGACATTTTGCTACATCTCTTTCTTAGCCTCTTCTCCCAGAGAACGAGGGAGAGGATGAGAGGAAACAGCCTCCAGCCAGACCAGGGGAGCTGCAGGTTGGACAGCAACAAGAATTTCTCCATGGAAAGGGTGGTCAGGCATTGGAAGGGCTCCCCAGGGAAGTTTGGAGTCCCCATTCCTGGCGTGTCCAAGGAAGGATTGGAGGTGGCACTCAGTGCTCTGGGATGGTGACAAGGTGGGGATGGGGCACTGGTTGGACTCAATGGTCTTGGAGGGCTTTTCCAACCTCAGTGATTCTGGAGTTCTGTGATCTGTAAAAGGTCCCTGCACAACTGGTTTCAAGTGCAAAGTAACAAGAATTGGAGCATTTAAGTATTCCCAGCCTTTATTGTAAACAGAAAAACATGGGAGCAGATAGAAGCAAAGGGAAGAGGATGGAGCTGCCACAGCTGCACAAAAACTATTTCAGCTGTATCCTGCCTGAAAATGCCAGCACATGGCAAACCCTTTGAAAACACACTGAATCAACATTATGGAGTATATAAAAAGAGAATCTAAACAGTTTATCAGTAAAATATGAGCTAAATTTGATGAGACTGTTCTCTAGACTGCAAGTATCTGTTTCTATGAAAGTTGTGGGGAACATGAAAGCTGTCATTAGCATGGCAGATTTGCTGCATTCAAATGTAAAGCCAGATCTGCTTGGATTTTTTTGATGAAGCTCATGCACCGTGGAGTGCTAAGAGGTGGTTAATGAAACATTTTAGCATCATTGTAAGCCCAAACTCAGATTTGCTTGCTCCAAAAAGAAAATGAGAGCCTCCAATTTCAATGGGGAAAATAAATGATAAAATGTAACAATATTATGTTTAATGATCCAACAGTATCCAAACATTTTTCCGCATTGTGACTGCTTTATCAGATGAAGGTGACCACTCAAGGACAAGTCGGAAGTTGAGTCAGGGAAATATTTCTCTAACCTTATAATGAGGATGATATATCACAAAACTTGACTGAGTCTTATCCATCTTATTCTGTGCTTCTCTAGCTGGTGTATGTAAAAGAAAACACCCTGAAAACTGCTTTTCCTCATCCTTTTTTTCTGGCAGAGATCTTAAATCAGATGGGATTCAGGGTCTATTGCAGTTTATGGTAACATTTTAAACCCCATAAACAAAAATCTTCAGAAAAATCACTAGAAGAGAATCTCAGTAAATTCAAATATTGATGACCTGTGGAAAAAAACACCCTCTTTTGAATTTCATTGCCATGGTGGTTATGTTTGTGCAGCTTCCATTTGCCCACGTGCAGACTTTTAGGGACAAGAAAACCCAGAATGTGGAACCCATGAGATACTTTGGGGTGTTTGTGTGGAAGGAGTTCTACAAAGGGAATTATTTGGCAGGGTGCAGCAGGGAAGGCTTAGGGATGGCTGGGATTGGGGATGCCAGTGAGGTGAGATGTGTGCATCCAGGGATCACAAAATCCCAGGATGGTTTGGTGTAAGAGACCTTAAAGATCATCGGCTTCCAGTTCCACGGCCAAGCCCCGTCCAGCCTGGTCTTGGACACTCCCAGGGATCCAGGGGCAGCCACAGCTTCTCTGGACACCCTGTGCCTGGGCCTCAGCACCCTCACAGGGAGGAATTTCTCTCTAATTTAATTTAAACCTCCCCTCTTTTACTTTAAAACAATTCCCCTGTCCTATCACTCTCTTCCCATGTAAATTGACCATCCTCCATTGCAAACAGCACCAGTTTCCATGGAATAAAGTGTTTTTCCAGGCCCTTTTCCAATTAACGAGATCAGTACTCACTTGTGCTTGGCTTCATCCAAATGTTGTGATCACATGCAGGGAGTTTCCTTCCCCTCATCCCAGGATCTCTTGTTTTACACAACACTTTGACTAATTACAACCTCATTGTTGCTGCTGATGTATTGTAGCTAAGGTTAATTACATTAATAATAACTCCTGGCATTAACCTGAGCACCTCAGTAAATAAATTTGCTCTTGCTTTGAGAAATCAGATTCCCAATGACTATCAAAGTGCCTGGAAATTATTCTTGTTGCCAGACAAGATTGAAGAAAAGAACAAGATAAAATCCTTCTAGAAGGGTGCAGGGTAAAAGTATTGGGTTGCAAACTGATAGCAGATTAGTAAATTATCAATGTTCATTTAGGCTTACCTGCAAATTAATTGTATTTTTGAAAGTAAAATTCTTGGGCTTTTTTCCTAGTACATTTTCTCACTTGTCAGAGTTGAAGGTGTTACTTCAGCACAGAATTCTTAAATATTTATCATAAAACATTAAAGGTAAGACCATGAGCTCCCAAAGCCTCCCCAGATTCTCCAGGAATCACTTCAAAGAAATGACATTTTGAGGGATGCCTCTTCAACACAAAAGAGAGATTTACTGACATTACCTTCTCCTTTCAGATTCAAACCTCAGTATATTCCAATAACATCTGAAAAACCTAAAAACATGTAGCAATAAAGTGTCACCCTGATTTTCGAAGCCTTCTGATGTTTACATTCTTGGAGTCAGAATTCCCACACTTTTTACCAAAACACTATGTGTTTTTTGCATTCCTTCTTGGAGGAGGAGAAAATTGACAGACTGTTCACCTGGCCAGTGTGATTTAGAGGAGGGATGTTATCCTCCAATCCACTCTCACTTTAGAGAGTCTATAAATTCTAGAAAACTGTAAATAAAGCTCTCCTTTTTACCTTGGGCGACTGAGCGTGTGCTGCGTGCTCATTTCGTGTCTCAACGTGACAATTGGTGACCCCTCGTGAGAACGGCGTTTGGTGCTCATCGGAGTGTGAGGCACTTTGGGTGAGGTCTGTGGTTCTTAACCCCCCCTCCTCCCTGCTTGTGTAGTGGCTGTGGCCGTTTGGCACTTTGCCTGCAGCGTTTGGGATGATGCCAACCCCTGTGGCTTCCATGGAGGACTCACTGGTCCTTGATATCTGGAGAGGTTTGCTGGAGAGGAGACAGGTTTCTGCCTCCCAGGGTGGCTTTGAGGAGCTCTTTTTATGGGCGAGAGGCCAAGGTTTTTTTTCAGATCCTGAGGAGGCTTTCTCCAGGGAGGCGTGGTCTCTGCTTGGCGATCACCTCTTTGAGGCCCTCTCCATTGACTGTGACGTCAAGATCGCACGGCTTCTGATGCACTGGAAGAGGTTTGACGGGTTTTTCCACTGGTCTGAATGCTCCAGTTCCCAAGGTTCTGCTGAGGAGCTCGGCTCCCAACTAGGTTCTCCCGTCCCGGAGGACGGAGAGAGTGAAGGGGAAGCAGAGGTCCTTTCAGAGGCGGGGGGGGATTTCGAGCCGCAGCACGAGGCAGAGCCCTCCCCCCCACGGCGCTGCGATGGGAGACGTTTCTGTCTCGGATCGCGGCCCTCGGTCTCCCAGCCGGGGCGTGGGCAGCGCCCCGCAGCCTGCTGGAGGCTCCGTGGGGTCGGCGAAGCCGGCCCTGCCCCTCCCTGCACTGCAGAAGCGGCGGTGGGGGGTTGAACCACCCTCCCCTTGTGCCTTCCCAGCGTTTGGGGGTTGGGAGGAGCCCCATGATCAGTCTCTGCCTCTCCTTGGGCAGGACTCTGTAACAACACTCTGCCCGAATTGTGGTGTCTCTACGACCCATCCTCTGGGTGCTGGGAAAGCGGGGCCGGCGGCTCTGCCACCGGCCCTGCCGGGGGTGCTGCCAACCACCCCTGCCTCCGTGCAGCCTGAGGGGCGTGCCCAGGCGGTGGAAGCAGGCAGGGATGGGGTGCTGATCGATCTGTCAGGCACCACCCCAGTGGGCGGGCAGCTCGCCCCACGCCGAGCTGGGGGGGCGTTGCCTCCGATGGGTCTCCGAGCTACAGGAGGGACCCTCCTGGGGGCCGTTCCAGACGCCCCCTCCCCCGCGCTGGCCCTGCCGGGTGGTGGTGCTCCCAGCACGGGGGTGGCCTTGGGCTTGAGCCAGGCTGTGTGGCTGCCCGCTCCATCCGCGTCGCCCGCGTCGCCGCCCCAGGCCACAGTGCCGAGACGCACGCCGGCTGCTGTGGGGACCCCTGCCCGTGATGAGGCTGGTGCTGCTGGTTCCTTGGGGGGCGTGGGCTCAGCTGGAGCCAGCTTTGCCCCGGCGCCCCAGTTTCCTGCAGGCGCGGGGGCTGTGGCGACTGCGGACACTGCGTTGTTCACCTTTGGTGCGAGCGGTGATGGGTCCAGCGGGAGACCCTTGGACCCCCGGAGCAGGGGTGCCCGGACTGGAGGGTCTTTCTCCTCGTCTTTGTGGACACTCCCCCCGTGCCAGATCACCGTGCATCCTAGGGACTTCATGCGATTTTGGCAAGCTACCTACGCCAAGGCCAGGGAGATGCTTGAACTCCCCTCCTCACAGTGTCTCCGGTATTACGGAGATGACTTCTCTGGGCCTGCTGATGTTGCAGGCGATGTGATGTCAGCTGGTGTTGAGCTGCCCCCCGATCAGGCACCTGGCCCTGAGCTCGTGGGGTCCACGGGACGGGACTTGTGACAGGTGCTTCCGCCTCCTCGGGGGGCTTCCAGGCTTTCCCTGTGCTTAGGGGTGTCACCCACAACACCTATCAACCCCTATCCTGGAAAGCTACAATGGAGCTCCGTGATCAGGCTGGCAAATATGGTCTGGGGTCTGAGCAGGTCATGCAGATGCTTCGTGTACTTGCTGCTAACCTGTTGACACCCTATGATATCAGAGGCATAGCTCGTCTTCTTTTTCAGCCTGTGGAATACGAGATCTTTGAGTCCAAATGGACTCAGTTAGCGGTCAG
Organism: Acrocephalus scirpaceus scirpaceus; assembly: GCA_910950805.1. NCBI lineage: Eukaryota > Metazoa > Chordata > Aves > Passeriformes > Sylviidae > Acrocephalus > Acrocephalus scirpaceus. The sequence goes on from OU383776.1 coordinate 77,273,898, forward strand.
GGCCATGCAGTGGAACACCATGCGGGGTCTGCAAGACCCCAGGCGTCTGATCAGCACTGATGTGCTGCTGGGCACAGGCAATTATGCTGGCCCTAATGGGCAGGCTGGCTTTGATCCCCTGGTGCTTGAGCAGTGCCAGGAGACAGGCATGGCGGCTGTGATCCAAACCATTGAAATGGCTGCTCCAAAGGACTCCTTCATGACGGTTGTCCAGGGGGCTGATGAGCTGTTCTGGTTTGAAAGCAAAACCAGTGAAGGACCCCAAGTCAGAAACACAATTTAGTAAGATGAAAAGAAAATAAAGTAAAGTAAAATAAAATAAAAGTAATAGTACAAAAAAACCTGAGTCAGAATACAACCGGACACCCTGTTAGTTAGGGTGGTAGTGGCAGTCCAGATGAGATGGTCTTGTTGAAGCAGTGATTCCTGTAGAAACGTCTGGCAGCTCTTTTCTCCTCTGGAAGTCCAGTGGATAAAAGCTGCCTGTGCTGTCCCAAACCCTGGATTTATCCAGGTGGGAATGCTTGGCTCCTCCCCCTGGGCGGAGCATCTCACAATGGGGATGATCTCATTCTATGAGTCATGCAGTGGGTCCTTGATGGCCCATTAAACAGAGATAACTCCCAGAGGGAGTTATCTATGAGTCATGTGGCAAGGTATTGTTAGGCTCATTAACAGAAGATAAGGAAACACTGCCCCACCTTGGCTCCAACGGCTCATGGGGATAGAATACAAACCTTGGGCACAATTTTACATTGTAACCTAGGACATAATCCACCCCTTATTCTATCACCATCTACATCATACATTCTCACAGATACATACATATATACACAGAATGAAACCTTACACACTAATTCTAGTTCTCACTTAAAATTAGGTCTCCTTGTGGTACACAACGGGTTTCTCCATCTTTTTGCATTACCCACCAAGTATAACCAGATCCTTGAGCAAAAACAATCCCATGGATTGGTCTGCCTTTGCCTGAGGTGCGATAAATCCTTTTCATGTGTACCACAGGGACTTTATCTCCATCCACTGTGTGCAAGGGTTCAGACTGGGCAGGACCAGCTCGATTGATGGAGCCTCGGGTGTTGACCATCCAGGTGGCTTTGGCTAAGTTTATGTCCCAATTCTTGAAAGTCCCTCCGCCAAGTGCCTTCAGGGTAGTCTTTAATAGTCCATTGCACCGTTCAACTTTCCCGGCAGCTGGTGCATGATAAGGGATGTGGTATATCCATTCAATACCATGTTCTTTGGCCCAGGTGTTTATAAGACCATTCTTAAAATGTGTCCCGTTGTTGGACTCGATTCTCTCCGGGGTGCCATGTCTCCACAGGACTTGCTTTTCAAGGCCCAGGATGGTATTCGAGGCAGTAGCATGAGGCACAGGATAGGTCTCCAGCCATCCTGTGGTTGCTTCTACCATGGTCAGCACATAGCGCTTGCCTTGGCGGGTCTGGGGAAGGGTGATGTAGTCAATTTGCCAGGCTTCCCCATACCTGTACTTCAACCATCGTCCACCGTACCACAGAGGCTTCACCCGCTTGGCCTGTTTGATTGCAGCGCAGGTCTCACAGTCATGGATGACTTGTGAGATGCTGTCCATAGTAAGGTCCACCCCTCAGTCACGGGCCCATCGGTATGTTGCATCTCTTCCCTGATGACCAGAGGCATCATGGGCCCAACGAGCTAGGAATAATTCTCCCTTGTGCTGCCAGTCTAGATCCACCTGTGATACTTTCACCTTGGCAGCTTTGTCTACCTGCTCATTGTTGCGATGCTCCTCATTAGCCCGACTCTTGGGTACGTGTGCATCTACGTGTCGAACTTTCACGGTCAGCTTCTCTACTCGGGTGGCAGTGTCCTGCCAAATCTCAGCAGCCCAGATGGTTTTCCCTCTGCCCTGCCAGTTGGCCTTTTTCCAGCAATTCAGCCATCCCCACAGGGCATTGGCTACCATCCATGAGTCGGTGTAGAGATAGAGCCTCGGCCACTTCTCTCGTTCAGCAATACCCAAAAGCCAGCTGGACAGCTTTAAGCTCTGCCATCTGACTCGATCCACCTTGTCATACGGTAGCTTGGGCAACTCGTCGTGTGGGGCTCCATACTGCAGCTTTCCATTTCCGGTCAGCGCCTATAATTCGGCAGGAACCATCAGTGAAGAGGGCGTATCGTCTTTCAGTCTCCGGTAGCTCGTTATATGGTGGGGCCTCCTCGGCACGTGTCACTTGCTCCTCTTCTTCTTCAGAGGATAATCCAAAAGTCTCACCTTCAGGCCAGTTCGTTATAACTTCCAGAATCCCAGGGCGATTTGGGTTTCCAATACGGGCGCGCTGTGTAATGAGGGCAATCCATTTGCTCCAAGTAGTGTCGGTGGCATGATGCGTGGAAGGAACCTTTCCCTTGAACATCCACCCCAGCACCGGCAGTCGGGGTGCCAGAAGCAGCTGCGCTTCAGTGCCAATTACTTCTGAGGTGGCTTGAACTCCTTCATAGGCAGCCAAGATTTCCTTCTCCGTGGGAGTGTAGTTGGCTTCGGACCCTCTGTAGCTTCGACTCCAGAATCCCAGTGGTCGACCCCAAGTCTCACTAGGTACCTTCTGCCAAAGGCTCCAGGACAGGCCATTGTTCCCGGCTGCTGAGTAGAGCACATTCTTCACATCTGGTCCTGTCCTCACTGGGCCAAGGGCTACCACATGAGCGATCTCCTGCTTGATCTGGGCAAAGGCTTGCTGCTGTTCAGGGCCCCAGTGGAAATCATTCTTCTTGTGGGTAACCAGGTAGAGAGGACTCACAATCTGGCTATACTCAGGATGTGCATTCTCCAAAAGCCTATGGCGCCTAGGAAAGCTTGTGTTTCCTTCTTGCTTGTTGGTGGAGACATTGCGGTGATCTTGTTGATTACTTCTGTGGGTATCTGGCGACGACCATCTTGCCACTTGACTCCCAGGAACTGGATTTCTCGAGCCGGCCCTTAACCTTACTTCGCTTAATGGCAAAACCAGCTTTCAGTAGAATCTGGATAATCTTCTCTCCTTTCTTGAAGACTTCCCTTCTGTGTTCCCCCATACAATAATGTCATCAATATACTGGAGATGTTCAGGAGCCTCGCCTTTTTCCAATGCAGTCTGGATCAGTCCATGGCAGATTGTGGGACTGTGCTTCCACCCCTGGGGCAGTCGGTTCCAGGTATACTGCACACCCCTCCAGGTGAAAGCAAACTGAGGCCTGCACTCTGCTGCCAAAGGAATGGAGAAGAAGGCATTGGCAATGTCGATGGTCGCGTACCACTTTGCTGCTTGGACTCTAGCTCGTACTGAAGCTCCAACATGTCTGGCACAGCAGCGCTCAGTGGTGGCGTGACCTCATTCAGACCACGATAATCCACAGTCAGTCTCCATTCTCCACTGGACTTACGCACTGGCCATATAGGGCTGTTGAAAGGTGAACGAGCCTTGCTGACCACCCCTTGGCTCTCCAGTTTAATCATCTCATGGATAGGAATCACAGAGTCTCTGTGGTGCGGTATTGCCGACGGTGCACTGTTGCTGTGGCGATTGGTACTGTTGCTCTTCAACTCTCAGCAGTCCCACAGCAGAGGGGTCATCTGAGAGACCAGGCAAGGTATTCAGTTGTCTGATGCCTTCTGTCTCCACAGCAGCTATCCCAAAAGCCCAACGATATCCTTTTGGGTCTTTGAAATATCCATTTCTGAGATAGTCTATGCCAAGGATGCATGGGGCCTCTGGGCCAGTCACAATGGGGTGTTTTTGCCACCCGTTCCCAGTTAAACTCACTTCGGCCTCCACTACAGTCAGCTGCTGGGACCCTCCTGTCACTCCAGAAATAGAAACGGATTCTGTTCCTACATACCTTGATGGCATCAGGGTACATTGAGAGCCAGTGTCAACCAAAGCTGTATACTTTTGTGGGTCAGATGTGCCAGGCCATCGGATCCACACAGTCCAATAGATCCGATTGTCCCTTTCCTCTACCTGGCTAGAGGCAGGGCCCCCCTATTCCTGGTCATGGTGCACGCTACTCTCTTCCTGTAAATGTGTTCCTGAGGTTCCTTCGAGAGGATCAGTCATATCATCATTCCTATCCCATCTGGAGTTTTGTGCTCGAGAGACTGGAGCAGCATTGACTCTAGATGAACTTCTTGTGGTAGGGGTCTCTCTTTTCAGTTCACGTACCCGGGCTGCTAAGGAGGAGGTGGGTTTTCCATCCCACTTCCTCATGTCTTCTCCATGCTCCCGAAGAAAAGACCAGAGGTTACTTCGTGGAGTGTATGTTCTCTCCCTGGCTGGGGGACGCCTGCTCCTAATGGCAGAGACTCTTGTTGGTTCTGGTGAGACGTGGTAAATTTCTTCTTTAATCAAGCTTCGGACTTGCTCAGCCAGCCTTGTTTCCACGGATGAGACATGGGTACGAAATGGGGCGGTGACAGTGTCCTCATAAATTCTTAGTTTATTGTCTAAGACACCCACCCTGTCCTCGCCTGCCCTCCATTCCAGCGTTGCCAGGTAACGGGAGTACATCTCTGGTCCAAGCCGTGCAAATCTCAACCACATCTGCGACGTGCACTGGACTTCATCTGGGTTTTTAGGAAATCTCTCGTCTCTGAGAAAATGATCTCCAGCACGGCCAATTCCCTCAGGCATGGATACCTTGTTCCATTGTGTTCCACTTTCCTTGGTGCACCTGGAGATCTTCTTTACAAAGGTATCTGTCCTTCACACTTGTTAGCAGTCGTCGCCAGAGGCTGAGAGTTTCTTGGGTTCTCCCGATCCCTGGTCAATGACCACATCCCGGGACAGCGATCCCAGTTGCCTGGCCTCACTTCCATCCAGAATGGTGTCATTGGCTGCAGCGTCCCAGATACGGAGCAGCCAGGTCAGGACAGATTCATTTGTCTGGCGGGTGAATTCCCTCCGCAGGTCACGTAGCTCACCCAGGGACAGAGAGCGAGTGATGATCTCTGGCTCTGTCTCTTCTGCTGGGTGCGAAGGTCCTGCTGCATCCTCATCAGTCACTATGCGGACTGATTTGCTCTTTGCTTTCTTCTTCTGAACAGGAGCAACTGCTACCGGTTTAGGCTGTTCCAGTTCAGTGATGGTTTGTGTGGAGATGCTGGCATTTTTGGCTTCTTTCTCCTCTGTGACAACCTGCACAGACACAGATGTTGTGGCTTTGCATGTGGCTTCTTTCTCTTCTGTGGCAGTCTGCGTGGACGTGGGCACTGTTGCCTTGATTTCGGTTCCTTTCTCCTCTGTGACAGTCTGTGTAGATGTGGACACTGTTGCCTGGCTTTTGGTTCCTTTCTCCTCTGTGACAATCTGTGTAGACACGAAGGCTGTTGCTGTGCATTTGGTTCTTTTCTCCTCTGCCTCAAGAAGATGCTGCACTACATCATGTACATCATGTAGTGTTTTGTTTCTAAGCATGGTGCAGGCTGTGCAGAGGAGACAAAGCAGCACTAACAACAACATTATGCTGTCCTTGGTATCCAGAGAGAACTCAATATTTCCAAAAACTGCTGTATCAGGCTTGAAAGACTGGAAAAAATCATTCTTTATCCCTCCCCACTGTGGCTTGGTGAGATTGTTGAGACCCCAAACAAAACATCCTAGACCGGGGCAAGACAACAAAATTGAGTACATATTCCGAATTGTGCTCATTGCCCTGGAGGTTATCATGCAATAGGCATAATAGACCAATAAAGCAATTTTAGTGCCATACCCTGGTTTACACCAGAGTATTAAGATCTGCAGATACTGCCCCATGTGTGGAAAGATATAGAGAGCTAGGTACAAGACATATGTAAACATGCTCAGCATCATAGTGAACAGGTGTCTTTTTCCCAAAATTGTAATTCTGACTTTTCTCAGTACCTCGTGCCCCACGTTGGGTGCCAAAAATATGTGCTGGTTTGAAAGCAAAACCAGCCAAAGACTCCAAGTCAGAAACACAATTTAGTAAGATGAAAAGAAAATAAAGGAAAGTAAAATAAAATAAAAGTAATAGTACAAAAAAACCCTACTGACAGAGTCAGAATACAACCGGACACCCTGTTAGTTAGGGTGGTAGTAGCAGTCCAGATGAGATGGTCTTGTTGAAGCAGTGATTCCTGTAGAAACGTCTGGCAGCTCTTGTCTCCTCTGGAAGTCCAGTGGATAAAAGCTGCCTGTGCTGTCCCAAACCCTGGATTTATCCAGGTGGGAATGCTTGGCTCCTCCCCCTGGGCGGAGCATCTCCAATGGGGATGATCTCATTCTATGAGTCATGCAGTGGGTCCTTGATGGCCCATTAAACAGAGATAACTCCCAGAGGAGTTATCTATGAGTCATGTGGCAAGGCATTGTTAGGCTCGTTAACAGAAGATAAGGAAAACACTGCCCCACCTTGGCTCCAACGGCTCATGGGGATAGAATACAAACCTTGGGCACAATTTTACATTGTAACCTAGGACATGAGCCTTTCCTGCAATTTGCGGATAGGCTGAATGCTGCCGTGGAGAAACAGGTGGGAGATCCTGATGTAAGGAGGCATTTACTCAAGCACCTTGCAAAGCACAACTGCAATGCTGCCTGTAAAGCAGTCATAGAGGCCCTTCCTGGGGATCCTTCTGTTCCCCAGATGGCACAGGCCTGTGCGAAGTTGCGCACTTCAGGTCATAAGTTGGCTGCTATGGCCACTGCCATGCAGCCTGCTCTGGCCCCTGCTGTGCAGCCAGTCTGGGCAGTACCTCGGGGCAGGCAGCAGCAGAAAGGGATTGTGCAGGCCAGCAAGAAACAGGGGAAGAAGGCAAAGAAGTCCGCAATTCCCTTGTTTTTGTGTGGTCGCTGTGGCAGACCGAATCATCTGTCAAATGCGTGCAAGGCCACTGTTCACGTTAACGGTCAGGCCTTGCTGGGCTCGGGAAATGGGAAGCGAAGCACGAAGGGGGGACGCGCTTGGACAGCAATCTCTCTCCAAGCCCCAGAGCCGATGGAGTTCTGCTCGGTCAACTTGCAGCCAGCACCTGCGGCTCAGCAGGTGTGGACGTCTGCACAGCAGACACGGTTGTGTTAGAGACCGGCGATGTACACAAGGTCCCACTGGATGCCTTTGGTCCCTTGGGTGATGGTATGAGTGCTCTCCTTATGGGGAGGTCTAGTACCACCCTTCAGGGTCTCATTGTGCACATGGGACTCATTGATGCGGATTTCACGGGACAAATTTGTGCCATGGTATCCACATCAAAACCCCCCTGTCACTATCCCAAAAGGGACACGGCTTGCACAACTTGTGCCTTTTAGATCCTCTGTTCACAGGGCAGTTGACCGGTCGCGAGGAGACGGCGGCTTTGGGTCCACTGGGCTGCCTCAAGTGCACTGGACCACTGTCCTGTCTGACGGCCGTCCCATAAAGCCATGTACCCTGTCCATCCCTGGTGCGACACCTCCGGAAATTTGCCTCCGCGGACTGATTGATACCAGCGCTGACATCACAATCCTCTCACTTGCTGCCTGGCCCCCGGAGTGGCCCTTGAGTCCAGTGCAGACGCCTGTTGCGGGACTGGGAGGAATGAAGCAATGCTACGTGAGCCAGCAGCCTGTAGTCATCACAAACTCAGAGGGACAGTCAGCTGTGGTCCGGCCTCATGTTATTTCGACTGAGGCTAACCTCTGGGGGAGGGATGTTCTGGCTGCGTGGGGGGTGCGCATCGGGACGGATTTTTAATGGGGGCCACTGCGAAGAAGGGCGCAGACTGTCCTACGCCTCCTTTACGGTGGCTGGTGGACAAACCTGTCTGGGAGAATCAGTGGCCCCTCCCTAAAGAAAGCTCATTGCCCTTCGAAATCTAGTGCAGGAGCAGTTGGACCAGGGTCATCGGAGCCTTCTACCAGGTCCTGGAACAACTCCTGTCTTCTGCATTCGAAAAAAGTCTGGGAAATGGAGGTTGTTACAAGACCTTCCGGAAAGTGAATGCCGCGATGGAAGGCATGGGAACGTTGCAGGCGGGCATGCCGTCTCGCCTACCATGCTTCCAGCGGATTGGCCGATCCTCATCGTGGATCTGAAGGATGTTTCTTTACGATCCCTTTACATCCCGATGACAGACAAAATTTGCCTTCACGGTGCCAGCAATTAACAATGCTGAGCCGCACAGAGATATCAATGGACGGTTTTGCCCCAAGGGATGCGGAATTCTCCGCCATATGCCAATGGTATGTGGCCCGTGCCTTGTCTGGAGTTCGCAGGCAGTTTTCCCAACGCCCATGTATATCACTACATGGACGACATTCTGGTGGCTGCACCCACCCAGGATGAACTGCTGAGGATACAGCCTCGGTTGATTGATGCTTTGCACGCTCATGGGCTGCAAGTGGCTCCCAGAGAAGGTTCAACAAGAGCCTCCTTGGAAGTATTTGGGGAGTCAAGATTCTGGAACGGACAATCCGTCACCAGGAGGGCAATTTGTGCGTTCGGTGAAAAACACTGACGACGCCAAGCCCAGAAATTTGGTAGGCATCCATCATGTGGTTGCGTCCATATTTGGGGAACTAACCAATGCACAACTGTCTCCTTTGTATGATTTGTTAAAGGGAGACACCGATTTGAAGTGACCTCGTGAATTGGACCCCTGAGGCACATAAAGCCCTGGAGGAGGTTCAGCAAGCTGTTTCCGCTTGCCAAGTGTACCGCATTGACCCCTCCGTTGATATCACTGTGTTCATCACTGCTCCAGATTTACATCCTACAGGTATCATCGGCCAATGGAATGACAAATGGTCGGAGTCCTTGCACATCTTGGAATGGGTCTTCCTGCCCCACCAGCCGCAGAAGACGGTAACTCCGTTAGCTTAGCTGGTTGCTCGATTGATAATCGAATGCCAGCAACGGTGTTTGCAATTGATGGGAGCAGACCCCGCAAAGATCGTGATCCCAATTGATCGGGAAAATTTTGACTGGAGCCTTGCAAACAGTGTTACTATGCAGTGTGCTCTGGAAAATTTCACAGGGCAGATTGTTTATCATCTGCCCAGCCACAAGCTACTGCACATGGCGAAAAATACACAGATTTCTTTGCGGCCCAAATGTAGCCAGGAACCGGTGCAAGGATGTTGCCCTGATTGTCAAAAGCCTTTTTATATTTACATATTTGGAGTCAGAATTCCCACACTTTCTACCAAAACACCATGTGTTTTTCACATTCCTTCTTGGAGGAGGAATGAATTGACAGACTGCTTAACTAGCCAATGTGATTTGGAGGAGATATGTTATCCTCCAATCCACTCTCATTTTAGAGAGTCTATAAAATGTAGAAACTGTAAATAAAGTGCTCCCTTTTTTGCCTTGGGTGACTGAGCGTGTCCCGCGTGCTCCTTCCGTGTCCAGCGTGACAACTGGTGACCCCGACTGAAACAACTGGTGACCCCGACTGAAACAATTGGTGACCGCTCACGTGAACGGCGTTTGGTGCTCATCGGAGTGTCAGGCACTTTGGGTGAGATCAGTGATTTAAAACCCCTCTCTTCCCTGCTTCTGTAGTGGCCGCTTGGCACTTTGCCTGCAGCTTTTGGAAATATGCCAACCCTTGCGTCCTTCGGGGAGGACTCACTGGTCCTCGATATCTGGAGAGATTTGCTGGAAAGGAGACAGGTTTCTGTCTCCCAGGGTGGCTTTGAGAAACTCTTCCTGTGGGCGAGAAGCCAAGGGTTCTTTTCGGACCCCAAAGAAGCTTTCTGCAGGGAGGCGTGGTCTCTGCTTGGAGAACACCTCCTCAAGACCCTCTCTATTGACTGCGACGTCGAGATCGCAAAACTTTTAATGCACTGGAAGAGGTTTAATAGCTCTTTTCACTGGTCTGAGAGCTCTAGTCCCCAAGGTTCTGTTAGAGATCTCGGCTCCCGGCCAGGTTCTCCCGTCCTGGAGGACCGACGGGGTGAAGGGGACGCCGAGGTCCTTTCAGAGGCGGGGGGGACTTCGAGCCGCGGCAGGAGGCAGAGCCCTCCCTCCCCCCCCCGCGGCGCTGTGAAGGGAGACAGCGCTGTCTCAGAGCGCGGCCCTTGGGCCCCCGGCCAGGGCGTGGGAGAAGCCCCGCGGCCCGTTGGAGGCTCCGTGGGGCCGGCTTTGCCGGCCCCGCCCCTCCCCGCTCCGCAGAAGCAGCGGAGTGGGAGAGAACTGCCCCCCCCTCGTGCCTTCCCGGCGTTCGGGGGTGGGGAAGAGTCCCAGGATCGGTCTCTGCCTCTCATTGGGCGGGACTCTGTAACAACGCTGTGCCCACATTGTGGCATCTGCACATCCCACCCCCTGGGGGCGGGAAAAGCGGCAGGACTTCCACCGACCCCCCCTGCCTCCGTGCAGCCCGGGGGGCGTGCCTGGGCAGTGGAGGCAGGCGGGGATGGGGCTCTGACCGGCCTGTCCGGCACCGCCCCGCACCTAGCGGGGGGGGCGTTGCCTGCGATGGGTCTCAGAGCCGCGAAAGGGGTCCTCTTAGGGGCGGTTCCAGACCCCCCCTTCCCCGCGCTGCCCCCGGGTGCAACGGGGGGCGGTGTTCTCGGCGCGGGGATGACCTTGGGCTTGGGCGGGGCTGCGCAGCTGCCCGCTCTCCCCCCGCCGCTGGTCACGGCGAGGGGCGGTGACCTGGCTCAGCGAGCCGCGCCCCTCTCTGCACTCCGTTCCCCCCCCGCGCCGCGGGGGATGGTGCCCGCGGCTGCGCCCGTCCCGCCTGCGCCGGGACGTTCGCCGGCTGCCGCGAGGACCCGTGCCCGTGATGTGGCCGGAGCTGCTGATGTTGCGGGCGACGCGACATCAGGTGGTGTCGAGCTGGCCCCTGGTCAGGCACCGGACCCAGAGCCTGTGGGGTCCACGGGACGGGACTTGTGACAGGTGCTGCCTCATCGGGGGGCTTCCAGGCTTTCCCTGTGCTTAGGGGTGTCACCCAAAATACATATCAACCCCTATCCTGGAAGGCTACAATGGAGCTCCGTGATCAGGCTGGCAAATATGGTCTGGGGTCTGACCAGGTCATTCAAATGCTTCGTGTGCTGGCTGCTGACTTGCTGACACCCTATGATATACGAAGCATAGCTCGTGTTCTTTTTCAGCCTGTGGAATACGAGATCTTCGAGTCCATATGGACTGAGTTAGCAGTCAGGGCCGTGCAGTGGAATCACCACGCGGGCTCCAGGGACCCCAGACGTGCAGATCAGCACGGATGTACTGCTGGGCACAGGCAATTATGCTAGCCCGAATGGGCAGGCTGGATTTGACCCCCTGGTGCTTGAGCAGTGCCAGGAGACAGGCATGGCAGCAGTCATCCAAACCATTGAAATGGCGGCCCCGAAGGAATCCTTTGTAGCAGCTGTCCAGGGGGCTGACGAGCCTTTCCTGCAGTTTGCAGGCAGGCTGACTGCTGCTGTGGAGAAACAGGTGGCAGATCCCGACGCAAGGAGACATATACTCAAACACCTTGCGAGGCACAACTGCAACGCTGCCTGCAAAGCAATCATAGAGGCGCTTCCTGGGGATCCTTCTGTCCCCCAGATGGCACAGGCTTGTGCGAGGTTGCGCACATCAGGTCGTAAGTGGGCTGCTGTGGCCACTGCCGTGCAGCCTGCTATGACCACTGTCATGCAGCCTGCTCTGGCCCCTGCTGTGCACCCAGTCTGGGCAGTGCCCCAGGGCAGCCAGCAGCAGAAAAGGTTTGTGCAGGCCAGCGGGAAACAGGGGAAGAAGCGAAAGAAGTCCACGATTCCTTTGTGTTTCTGTGGTCGCTGTGGCAGACCGAACCATCTGTCGAATGCGTGCAGGGCCACTGTTCATGTTAACGGTCAGGCCTTGCTGGGCTCGGGAAACGGAAAGCGAAGCGTGAAGGGGAGACGCGCGCAGACAAAAATCTCTCTCCAAGTCCCAGAGCCCATGGAGGTCTGCTCGGTCAACTCGCAGCCAGCACCCGCGGCTCAGCAGGTGTTGATGTCTGCACAGCAGACACGATTGTGTTAGAGACCAGCGACGTGCACAAGGTCCCATTGGATGCCTTTGGCCCCTTGGGTGATGGTATGAGTGCTCTCCTTATGGGGAGGTCTAGTACCACTCTTCAGGGTCTCATTGTGCACATGGGACTCATTGATGCGGATTTCACGGGACAAATTTGTGCCATGGTATCCACATCAAAACCCTCTGTCACTATCCCAAAGGGAACATGGCTTGCTCAACTTGTGCCTTTCAGATCCTCTGTTCGCAGGGCAGTTGACCGGTCGTGAGGAGACGGCGGCTTTGGGTCCACTGGATCGCCTCGAGTGCACTGGACCGCTGTCCTGTCCAACGACCGTCCCACGATGCCGTGTACCCTGTCCATCCCAGGCGCGACACCTCCAGAAATTTGCCTCCGCGGACTGATTGACTCCGGCGCTGACATCACGATCCTCTCGCTCGCTGCCTGGCCCCCAGAGTGGCCCTTGAGTCCAGTGCAGACGTCTGTTGCGGGACTGGGAGGAACGAAGCAGTGCTACATGAGCCAGCAGCCCGTGGTCATCACGAACTCAGAGGGACAATCAGCTGTAGTCCGGCCTCATGTCACTTCGACTGAGGCTAACCTCTGGGGGAGGGATGTTCTGGCTGCGTGGGGGGTGCGCATCGGGACGGATTTTTAATGGGGGCCACTGTGACGAAGGGCACAGACTGTCCTACGCCTCCTTTACGGTGGCTGGTGGACAAACCTGTCTGGGACAACCAGTGGCCCCTCCCTAAAGAAAGCTCATTGCCCTTCGAAATCTAGTGCAGGAGCAGTTGGACCAGGGTCATCTGGAGCCTTCTACCAGTCCCTGGAACACTCCTGTCTTCTGCATTCGAAAAAAGTCTGGGAAATGGAGGTTGTTACAAGACCTCCGGAAAGTGAATGCCGCGATGGAAGGCATGGGAACGTTGCAGGCGGGCATGCCGTCGCCTACCATGCTTCCAGCGGATTGGCCGATCCTCATCGTGGATCTGAAGGATTGTTTCTTTACGATCCCTTTACATCCCGATGACAAACCAAAATTTGCCTTCACGGTGCCAGCAATTAACAATGCTGAGCCCGCACAGAGATATCAATGGACGGTTTTGCCCCAAGGGATGCGGAATTCTCCCGCCATATGCCAATGGTATGTGGCCCGTGCCTTGTCTGGAGTTCGCAGGCAGTTTCCCAACGCCCATGTATATCACTACATGGACGACATTCTGGTGGCTGCACCCACCCAGGATGAACTGCTGAGGATACAGCCTCGGTTGATTGATGCTTTGCACGCTCATGGGCTGCAAGTGGCTCCAGAGAAGGTTCAACAAGAGCCTCCTTGGAAGTATTTGGGAGTCAAGATTCTGGAACGGACAATCCGTCACCAGGAGGTGCAATTTGTGCGTTCGGTGAAAACACTGAACGACGCCCAGAAATTGGTAGGCATCATCATGTGGTTGCGTCCATATTTGGGACTAACCAATGCACAACTGTCTCCTTTGTATGATTTGTTAAAGGGAGACACCGATTTGAAGTCACCTCGTGAATTGACCCCTGAGGCACATAAAGCCCTGGAGGAGGTTCAGCAAGCTGTTTCCGCTTGCCAAGTGTACCACATTGACCCCTCCGTTGATATCACTGTGTTCATCACTGCTCCAGATTTACATCCTACAGGTATCATCGGCCAATGGAATGACAAATGGTCAGATTCCTTGCACATCTTGGAATGGGTCTTCCTGCCCCACCAGCCGCAGAAGACGGTAACTCCGTTAGCTGAGCTGGTTGCTCGATTGGTGATCAAATGCCAGCAACGGTGTTTGCAATTGATGGGAGCAGACCCCGCAAAGATCGTGATCCCAATTGATCGGGAAAATTTTGACTGGAGCCTTGCAAACAGTGTTACCATGCAGTGTGCTCTGGAAAATTTCACAGGGCAGATTGTTTATCATCTGCCCAGCCACAGGCTACTGCACGTGGCGAAAAATACACAGATTTCTTTGCGGCCCAAATGTAGCCAGGAACCGGTGCAAGGACCCACCGTCTTCACGGATGGTTCGGGAAAGACAGGAAAGGCCATTGTAACCTGGAAGGATGGAGCAGAGTGGCAGGTTGTCGAAGGTCATGAGGGTGGTTCAGCCCAATTGGTTGAGCTAAAGGCTGCGGTCATGGCATTCGAGAAGTTTTCCCAGGAGCCTTTCAACTTGGTCAAGGATTCCGCCTATGTGGCCGACATCACACAGAGACTGGGTTATTCAGTTCTGAAGGAGGTCAGTAATCCTGCCTTGTTTCAGTTACTGAAGACCCTGTGGTGTGCCATCCAGGCCCGGGTTCACCCATATTATGTTCTGCATACAAGGAGCCACACTAACTTGCCAGGGTTTGTAGCGGAAGGTAACGCGAGGGCTGACAAGTTGGCTAACCCAGTGTGGGTAGCACCTCAGCCAGATGTACTTGCGCAGGCCAAGGCATCACATGAGTTCTTCCACCAGAACGTACATACGTTGCAAAAGCAATTTCAGCTGACAGCGACTGAGGCTCACAACATTGTTGAGTCATGTGACGACTGTCATGCCCTTGGTGCACCTTTGCCGGCGGGGGTAAACCCCAGAGGCCTTAGGGCCTTGGAGCTTTGGCAGACCGATGTCACCCAGGTTGCCGAGTTTGGCCGGCTCAAGTATGTGCATGTCACGGTGGACACATTCTCCTCTGCAATGTGGGCCTCTGCTCACACTGGAGAAAAGAGCCGTGATGTCATTGCCCATTGGAGGCAGGCCTTTTCCATTCTTGGTATACCTTCTGCTGTGAAAACCGACAATGGTCCTGCTTATGCATCAGGGAAGGTGCGGCAGTTCCTGCAATTCTGGGGTGTTTCACACAAGTTTGGTATCCCTCATTCTCCGACTGGTCAAGCTATTGTAGAACGCGCTCATGGTACTCTGAAGCCGGTTCTCCAAAAACAAAAACGGGGAATGCAGGGTGAAACCCCGCACAGTCGGTTGGCAAAGGCCTTGTACACCATCAATCATCTTACGTTTCCACAGAACTCAAATAACACTGTCATCGTGAATCACCATCTTTCGTTGCAGGGTTCGGACGAGACACATCAGCCTCGAGCAAAGGTGCGAGTGAAAAATCTAGTCACCAAACAGTGGGAAGGTCCCTACGACCTTGTCATTTTGGGGCGTGGGTATGCATGCATGTCCACAGATACTGGGACACGCTGGGTACCCTCGAACTGTGTCCGTCCTGACCTGCGACCTCAGAGACAGAACCCGGCCAACAGGCAAGATGGAAACCGTGACCAAACTGAAAGCCATCAAGCGGATGAAGCGTTGAGTGATGACTTTGATGCAGACAATGCAAGTGATCACTCTGATGGTTCCTCCATGACTGAACCCTAAAACAGTGTTCAAATTTTCTCCTTTGTAACATTGTTCATTTTCTTTTTTCGTTTTTTCTTTTTTAACGGAAAAAGGGTGAGATGTTGCCCTGATATTCAAAAGCCTTTTGATATTTACATATTTGGAGTCAGAATTCCCACACTTTCTACCAAAACACTATGTGTTTTTCACATTCCTTCTTGGAGGAGGAATGAATTGACAGACTGCTCAACTAGCCAATGTGATTTGGAGGAGATATGTTATCCTCCAATCCACTCTCATTTTAGAGAGTCTATAAAATGTAGAAACTGTAAATAAAGTGCTCCCTTTTTTGCCTTGGGTGACTGAGCGTGTCCCGCGTGCTCCTTCCGTGTCCAGCGTGACACAAGGACCCACTGTCTTCACGGACATTTCGGGAAGGACAGGAAAGGCCATTGTAACCTGGAAGGATGGAGCAGAGTGGCAGGTTGTGGAAGGTCATGAGGATGGTTCAGCCCAATTGGTTGAGCTAAATGCTGCGGTCATGGCATTCGAGAAGTTTTCCCAGGAACCTTTCAACTTGATCACGGATTCTGCCTATGTTGCCGACATCACACAGCGACTGGGTTATTCAGTTTTGAAGGAGGTCAGTAATCCTGCCTTGTTTCAGTTACTGAAGACCCTGTGGTGCGCCATCCAGGCCCGGGTTCACCCATACTATGTTCTGCATACAAGGAGTGTTATGAAGAAAGCTAAGAATTAATTCATGCCTGTGTTGATATATAAAACGCTGAAAGTTAAATATAATAAATATACTAGGCACTCCTTGCTTTTGTAAAACTCAGATTGTAAAACCCAAACTCAGAGAAAGCTTCATTAGCATTTGAAGACACAGGGCGAAGCTCAAACTTTGAAGGAGACTTCATTTGCATTTGAGGACACAGGGCGAAGTAACACCTTTTGGGAGCGAGGCAACGCCTCAACGATGCAGATAAGAATGATCATCACCCCCTGATAAGGTAAAGATGCCATCTAGACAACATCACCAGACCCAGGATAGAAACACAAAAGGCTTCCAGTAAGTCCAAGAAGGACTATTCAACGCAAGCAGAGAAGAATAGAAAACACCGATACCGGACAGTTGAATAGATTTATATCACTAGGTCCAGCCTGAGGGCATAAAAACTGTATAAAACCCAAGCTCCAGCAACAGTTTTTCATGAACTAGGGGAGAGCTGTTTGCCAGATAGACCGCTGAACCGACCCTGTTCACCGGTGCCGACCCCCGGGCTCGGCATCTCTTTTATTTTTATTTTAGTAGTAGATTTTTATTTCTTTGTAACCAAATTGTTATTAATAAATTTCTTCATATAAAACAATTTGGCTATTTCGCTTATAACAAGGAGCCACACTAGTTTGCCAGGGTTTGTAGCGGAAGGTAATGCGAGGGCTGACAAGTTGGCTAACCCAGTGTGGGTAGCACCTCAGCCAGACGTACTCGCACAGGCCAAGGCATCACATGAGTTCTTCCACCAGAACACACATACGTTGCAAAAGCAATTTCAGTTGACAGCGACTGAGGTTCACAACATTGTTGAGTCATGTGACGACTGTCATGCCCTTGGTGCACCTTTGCTGGCAGGGGTAAACCCCAGAGGCCTTAGGGCCTTGGAGCTTTGGCAGACCGATGTCACCCAGGTTGCCGAGTTTGGCCGGCTCAAGTATGTGCATGTCACGGTGGACACGTTCTCCTCTGCAATGTGGGCCTCTGCTCACACTGGAGAAAAGAGCCGTGATGTCATTGCCCATTGGAGGCAGGCCTTTTCCATTCTTGGTATACCTTCTGCTGTGAAAACCGACAATGGTCCTGCTTATGCATCAGGGAAGGTGCGGCAGTTCCTGCAATTCTGGGGTGTTTCACACAAGTTTGGTATCCCTCATTCTCCGACTGGTCAAGCTATTGTAGAACGCGCTCATGGTACTCTGAAGCCGGTTCTACAAAAACAAAAACGGGGAATGCAGGGTGAAACCCCGCACAGTCGGTTGGCAAAGGCCTTGTACACCATCAATCATCTTACGTTGCCACAGAACTCAAATAACACTGTCATCGTGAATCACCATCTCTCATTACAGGCTTCGGACGAGACACATCAGCCTCGAGCAAAGGTTCAAGTGAAAAATCTAGTCACCAAACAGTGGGAAGGTCCCTACGACCTTGTCATTTTGGGGCGTGGGTATGCGTGCATGTCCACAGATACTGGGACACGCTGGGTACCTTCGAATTGTGTCCGTCCTGACCTGCGACCTCAGAGACAGAACCCGGCCAACAGGCAAGATGGAAACCGTGACCAAACTGAAAGCCATCAAGCGGATGAACCCTTGAGTGATGACTCTGATGCAGACAATGCAAGTGATCACTCTGATGGTTCCTCCATGACTGAACCCTAAAACATTGTTCATTTTTTTCTTCCTTTGTAACATTGTTCATTTTCTTTTTTCCTTTTCCTTTTTAACGGAAAAAGGGTGAGATGTCGCCCTGATTTTCGAAGCCTTCTGATGTTTACATTCTTGGAGTCAGAATTCCCACACTTTTTACCAAAACACTATGTGTTTTTCGCATTCCTTCTTGGAGGAGGAGAAAATTGACAGACTGTTCACCTGGCCAGTGTGATTCAGAGGAGGGATGTTATCCTCCAATCCACTCTCACTTTAGAGAGTCTATAAATTCTAGAAAACTGTAAATAAAGCTCTCCTTTTTACCTTGGGCGACTGAGCGTGTGCTGCGTGCTCATTTCGTGTCTCAACGTGACAATAAAGGAAGGATTTCTAAGCTTATTTAGGGATATGTCCATCTTCTGACTTTCCAAGTGCTTGAAGAGGGTCCCTCTGCTAAAAGGGGATTGAATTTCAACATTCCCTTCTCTACTCCCTTTTGTTTTTACTTCACAGCATCAGCCTCAGAAAGGTCAAAGTATTGCAATATCAAACAAACGCCACAATAAAAACTACTGCTTAGACAACAATTCTGACAATTTTAGGTTTGCTAGGGGATCATTTGGGCTGCCATAATCTGACATATAAAAAGTTGGACTTGATGATCTTGGAAAGTCTTTTCCAACCTTAATTCTGTGATTGTATGAACGAGTCAGGTGACAACATGGCAGCAAAAACATGAACAAAAGCCTCTCCTTCTAACCTGCCTCCACCCAAGGTTGTCACACTTCCACAATTAACAGTAGCTCTCTGTAAAGTCTGTTTTTTAGGACACACTACTGTGTTGTCATAAAGGCTCTGAAGGATGCATAGCTATAGTTTTAAAGGAATAAGCATGGAATTCTAATGAATATTTAATGATAAAATCATAAGCATGTAAAATTGGCAGTGCTGTGGAGGGCAATTTCTCTCCTTTCCAGTTCAAATGTTATGTCCTCTAAATGCCTGCAGGAAAAACGTGGATATTTCTGAATACACCTGAAAACATACCTGTTATGGGTGTGGAATTGTACACTATGTACACGATGCCAGGAGCTACGTGGTTGTGCCAGACCTATGGGACTGATTCCAAGACCTTCACACTGTCAATTAAATTCCCAGCTTCAGTCCTGCTTTAGCCAACTTTTAAAACATTCCTTCAAACGTCAAACATCTGGTTAGTCCCATTCTTTGTCAGGAGGCCAGAAAGGTGCTTGGAATTACATATGCTCCTGATCAGCTTAATGGGAGCTGAAATTCCAGCAGAAGTATGTGAAATAGAGCTGTGCCATATTCCCAAGCCATTTGGCAGCTCACAGGTTACTTGAAGTTACTAAAATATTCCAGAACGTGGAATCTGAAGGCGAGGGAAGGGGAATGTATGACAACGTACATATGGAGTCACCACTGGTTAAGAAACAACAGTGGGGACTTTTCAGTAATATTGTTACTTAGTATGATTGTGCTTTATTTTTACTCCTGAGCTTTGGCTGAAAGAATATGTTTGAGCCATCTGGCTGCAGAAACACTCGGGGGTGTTTCGGAAGCAGGTTCTGGGTGCTGGCAGATTCCCAAAGGCACTTCTTCCACCGGCTGGTGCCTCACTGAGCCCATTCAGATCCCACCTGGCCACCACCTGAATGTCTCACCTCCTTGCTAAATGTGATGTTATCAAGGCAAGATATCATTTTAAACTGAGAAATTCCCAAAGCTGAGCTTTATCCCACGTATTCTGTAGGTGGCTCTTTACAGGCTTTCTTGACATCCTTTTTCCACAAGACTGGAAGGGGTTTTCTCACCAGATCTGCAAACTACAACTTGCAGTGTTATTTATACATTAATGTAAAACATGGCTTATGGCTTAGAAGAGAAATATTTTCCTCAGGAACATAATGGAAGCAGCTTGACAATTATCAGATATCCAGTCCCTAAACCACGAGTGATATTAAAAGATGTGTGTGTTTAGATGATGCATAGAGACCAAAGTTCATCCAAGGCATATGGCTGGATAAATGGGGAGCAGGTTCTCAAAAAAAAGCTTCCTGGCCTTTTAGTGTTTTTAAGTATTCAAGCCACTGAAGCTCAAGGGGGATGTTTAGGCAGGACAGAAAGAACAAATTTGCTCGTTTAGCTAATTTTAGCTCTTCACAGTGAAATTTATTTGGAGTTCCATTAGAACTACCAAGTATTTCATTTTATTAACCTTTGAGTAGATTTAAATTGGGTCTATATGGTTTTCTGCATTTACTTTGAGTCATGGGTTATACAATAACATGATGGCTTCTCAGCAGGATTAAAACCTGAGTACATTAAAATTCAATTAAAAGCCTGCGACAAGTGCAGTGGTTGACTCAGATGGTTAACTGGGGTTGTGTCTCTAAAATGAACAACTCTGTCACTACACCGAGGGAGGAAGTTTGGTATAACCAAGTGAAATGTCCTCTCTGGTGTTCCAGAAAGTTCTAACATTTGTCTCTAATTCCTCTTTCTCCCTGTTTAGCCAGCTGATATCACAATGACTGAGGACTTGGACCACAGATTCAGTTATCTCACCTGGGATCAGATTAAAATCCTAGATCAGGTTTTATCTGAGGCTATACCTATTCATGGGAGAGGAAATTTTCCGACCCTGGAAGTAAAGCCGAAGGATATAATCCATATGGTCAAGGAGCAGCTCATTGAGAAGCAGATCCATGTCAGGGACATCCGCCTGAATGGTTCCACTGCCAGTCACATCCTGGTGAAGCACAATGGCACCAGTTACAAGGACCTGGACATCATTTTTGGAGTGGAACTTCCCAGTGAGCTCGAGTTCCAGGTGGTTAAGGAAGCAGTTCTCAATTGCCTCTTAGACTTCCTGCCAAAATGTGTTAACAAGCAAAAAATCACGGCTCAGACCATGAAAGATGCCTACGTGCAGAAGATGGTCAAAGTCTCCACCGACCACGACCGCTGGAGCCTCATCTCACTGTCCAACAACAGCGGCAAGAACGTGGAGCTGAAGTTTGTCAGCTCGCTCCGGCGACAGTTCGAGTTCAGCGTGGACTCCTTCCAGATCATCCTGGACTCCATCCTGGCCGTCTACAGAGCCTCAGACCAACCCCTGACACAGGACTGTCACCCCGCCATCATCGCCGAGAGCATGTACGGGGACTTCAACCAAGCCATGGACCACCTGAAATACAAACTGATCTCCACCCGGAACCCGGAGGAGATCAGGGGAGGCGGCCTCCTGAAGTACAGCAACCTCCTGGTCCGTGAGTTTAAGCCGGCGGATGAGGCTGAAATTAAATCTCTTGAACGTTACATGTGCTCCAGGTTCTTCATTGATTTTCCCGACGTTGCCGAGCAGCAGAGGAAAATCGAGTCCTACCTGCGCAACCACTTCATCGGGGAGGAGAAGAGCAAGTACGACTACTTGATGACCCTGCGTGGGGTGGTGAACAAGAGCACAGTCTGCCTCATGGGGCACGAGCGAAGGCAAACCCTCAACATGATCACAATCCTGGCTTTAAAAGTGCTCGGAGAACAAAACATCATCCCGAACGCGGCCAATGTCACGTGCTACTATCAGCCTGCTCCCTATATCAGTGACAGAAACTTCAGCAACTACTACATTGCTCATGGACAAACCCCTGTGTTCTACCAGCCGTACCCTTTCCACATACAGCTACAGAGCGGGATGGTGTAGGAACTCTCCGACCTCCAAGCACCCACCACTCCTCTCTTTCCAGTTCTCTCCTTAATAAAGGCCTCATTAAAGCGAGTTTTATCAGCACTTCTGAGTTAAGGACATATTTTTGTGCAAGTTGCCAAAGTTGTTTGGTTGGTCAATGTCTAACTCACCATGAAGCAGGTGAAATAAGTGAAGCGTCTGTCATTTGTGAAGTGTTTATACCTTGACATGTGTTTGGGCTGTATTTTTTTGCAATGAAAAGAGAAGGATATAAATTACTCTAATTTTATAAAAATGAAATGCACTAAGTTCTGGGTTCTAAAAAAAAAAAACTTAAGCAAAATCTAAATGGTGTCAATGAAAGCTGAAGCCAATGAAATACCTCTCTGTAGAAATGCCTGATGTTAGAAGGGACAGTGCTCTGGGTACATCAAAGTCAATCATCCCTTGGTTTTATCCATGCAGTTCCAGCAACATTTATTTGCAGCACCTTTGAAAACACACATTGATGGGTCGTCTCTTGGTGGTGTGAGCTCTGCTGATTGTTCCTCGGGTCAGTCAGAGACTCGGGGTCACTCCCCTCCCCAGAGTACTGGTTTGTACTGGTGAGGAGGAAATGCTCCTAACCAAGAGCAGACTCAGCATTTTGTGTATCCATAATTTCAGCTGATCCCAGTGAAAGATTTGGCTGCTCAAGTCAGGCAGGGTCAGAGCCCAGGATCTGCCTCACAGATAACAAAAGCTGTAAGAGGTACAATTATTCTGATTAAATTGGTCATGAAAACCAGGGCAAGAGAATGAAAAAGGAGGTGAAAATTGAACAGAACGGGCTCACTTTCTATTGTTAATTTGTTATTGATCAGAGCTGCTTTAATGCACAACAGAGTCAGGAAAAAACTCCAAAAGCCCAGGACTGTGCTATTTTTAGGTGAATTAAAACAAATCCTTGGCAGTGGCATTTGAAAAACTATTTTATACTGGTAAAGTTCTGTCTGTATTTAGATACCTGCACACATCCACCAGTAGCAAACGAGGATTTACAATCAGGAAGCAAAACATGAGTTACACATTTGTGTGTGTGTGTGTGAGTGTTTACCAAAGATAAGTTTTAAACATGTCACATAAGTGCCTCCCTGTGCCAGTTGCTCCATGAGATGTTGGAAATGGTGCCAGAAAGCTCCTGAATTATGGAAAGGGAAGTATGGAAACAGAACACACACCCTGGGGTTGCAGGTTTTGTAGCAGTGACAGGCAGAGGGTTTGCTCCAGGATGAGCAGGTTTGGGACAGGTGGATCTAAGGTGGTGTCACCAAAACCAAACATGGGGAAAAGAATACGGAACAAGAAGGACTAGCGGGAAAAGGAGGTTTGGAAGAAGTGTAGGTATAAAATGGGAACAGCCAACTGGAAATGCAAGCTGTAGAGTTTCTTACATTGACTTCACGTGTCACTGTGTTGTCCCTGTTGCTGTTCATCCTCATCTCCTCCTGCTCCTGAGCAGTGGCTGCATTGCATCCATTTACAACAGGTGTCAGGCCTTGGGAATATCTTCTACTTGGGCACAAAAGTTTCATTTATTTTATGGAGAAATGTGGTCCATAAATGTGCTGTTCTTAATCAAATACTTCTAAATTTTCTAAGGTCTATGAAGTCTGATTGCCAGTGAAATGTAGCTTCCCTTTCCCCCATTGTATTCCTGTACATTTGAACAAAGAATTGTTCAAAGACCATCATCACTAAAGTCAACTTTTTTCTGTAAAATGCAGTGCAAAAAATTGGTATTTCTGCAACATAAGAAGGGTTTGCTGATGAAGCTGATTCATTTTGTGATGTCTTTCATGAATAGAGTACTGTTACTTTCGCTGATTCTTCAGGTATGTCCAATTTGCTGTCTGAGATCACGCTTTATTCCACTTCCACTAAGATATTTCCATTGGTTAAACTATATTTAACAAAACCATCAATTCTAATTGCTCTGTGATCAGCTATGGTAACACCACATTTGCATGAAAGCACTCCTATGGAATTCCCCCTGTCAGGAGCAAAATGGAGTGAGACATGATGGATTCCTTTTATTTCTGTTTTAATTGAACTGTCAGGATGACAGAGGGAACCTTTCCATTTAGTTTGGTGTTTGCCATGTTAAATAGCACTGTGAAATTCTGTAAGAGCCTTACGTGGGTCATGTCCCTGCTACTGCTGGGGATCTGCAGGGATGAGGAGCTGAGAGCTGGACTGGGGAATCTGTAGGAATCAGGCATCCAAATGCCTTAAATTTCAGGAGGAATGGGGCTCCTAATCTCTTTAGATTTGTTGGAAAGTCTCAGTCCATCTGCACTGACCTGTGACCTTAATGTAGTATTGCCACATTGATTTATTACTCCTCCACTCCTGGTTTCCATGGTTGCTGGGTGGAAAAATGGGTTGATCTTCCCAAGAACCAGGGAACAGGTCAGGCAGGAAGGAGCATTTTCAGCGTGTCTTGCATGGCCAGTGATCCAATACCCAGAGAAATTCTTCACTAAGGTGTTCCCTAACCAACAAGTAGAAATATGCCTTGGGTAAAGGATTAAAATACCTTTTAAATCAAATATTGTGGAAGTATCAGGAGTGGTGAACTCACTGTAGATTTGTATAAACCAGCCTGTGCACTTGTACTGAACTTTATTTAGATATATATTGAATTCTGTCACCTCTCTGTTGATCCAGGTTAGGTAAGGAAGGGCTCAGGCAGAGTCCATGGAGCTGGTGGGAAGAATCCACCTGGTTGCAATGGGCTTTGTACCCCAGGAAAGAGGAAAGACTTAGGGGAGCACCTACAGGCAAAGGTACAAAGACATCAATATGCAAAAATCTCTCAGGTATAAATAAACCCTTTAAATTTATGGAAAAAGGTCTTATATTTCTTACCTAGAGGTAGTTCAGTTCTGAAGGTTGAGGTTGTGATTTTGTGTATGTAAGCATATATATATGTGTAATTTATTTAGCCTTACATATATAAAATCTCGTGTATCTATACCTACAGGGGCAATTAACAAAACCTGACGGTTTTAATTATTTCCTTCCAGATGTTCTGTTGATACCT
The DNA here is from genome assembly GCA_910950805.1 of Acrocephalus scirpaceus scirpaceus. Classification (NCBI taxonomy): domain Eukaryota; kingdom Metazoa; phylum Chordata; class Aves; order Passeriformes; family Sylviidae; genus Acrocephalus; species Acrocephalus scirpaceus. Next base: position 77,298,476 of record OU383776.1, read on the forward strand.
GGCAGTAATTGACCTGGAGGGTTCTTTTTTTTTTTCTGTTCAAGGTCATAATGACACTGTAAAGTAATATTGAAAAGGGGATAATATATTGACTGCTGCTTGCAAAACACTGATATCAGTGTGTAGGACAAAATATTGGAACCTCTTCTCCAGTTGTTACTGAGTTTATAATGTGCAGATCTAAATCTACAAAGAATTGAGAGTTTTCTCAGTGCCACTCTCCTGAGCTTCATGTTTGCATTACAATTATATCTCGTGGTTACAATCTGTTCAATGATTATAATGCCTGGAAATTGTAATGCTGATTTTATTTAATCACAAAAATTCTTAGGGTTTACAGCTTAAAGTAATCTAATGTTGTCAGGACCTAAGTGTTACAGTTTCAAGTGCTTTCCTAAAAAAATGTCCTTTGAATTTTGTGTTTTGTTGTAAAAGGTCTATTTGAAGCAAATGCTTTATGGTAGTTCCTTTAAGATGTATTTTGTGAGCTTTATACTCGACACGTTACAGAGGTTTTTGCAATGGATAAAAGAAATGCAAATTGTCCTCAGTGGAGGTGTTGCTTCACCGTGTGTTACCTGGAGCCTGAGGATCTGTGAGGGGATTTGGGTGGTGTTAGAGGAGTTACAGTGATATATTGGGAATAAATTTGCAAGTTATACAGGTGTAGATTCAAGATGAGCTGCAGAAGTACCTGGAGAAAGGATGGCAGCTAGCTGAGTTTTGGTTCTTTTGGTTTGATCCTTTTCCAATTAAATAATCACATGGAAGGGCATTCAGGACAAAGCTGTTGCAAATGAAATATTCCTCTTAATGTGCCATCTGAAGCTGTGGAAAAAAATATTGTAATGCTACAAATGTGTAAGAATCTCACCAATTTGTAGGTCATTAGTCCACGGTGTTGACTGGTGCCTTTGGGTATTTGGGGGGTGATCATTAAAAGAACATTTTAATTAACGTGTGGTTTCCTGTAATCCCTTATTGCTCCACCTGGAGCAGGCAGGTTTCTCCAGGAAGCCAAAGCGGAGTGTGGTAACTGCAAGAGAGATGAAAATTTGGTTACAGTTCCTCAGGTGCATAAAGCACAGGCTCAGATTCAGCCTAGCAGCCCCACAGGGGAGGTTCCAGAGGGGTTCCTGTGGATCTACCATCCCTTGGAATGGCTCTGTGCTCCTTGTCACCAGGGTTCTGTCAAATACCCACATTTGAAGTGCCTACATCTCTATATAATGAAAACCTCACTGTCTGCTGGGTCAATAAAATCAATACTTCAATGACAAAGGGTTGGACTTTACATATGCACATCCCCATAAATCTGATCCCATATTTATCCAGGATTTCTGGTGATATTGGGCCAAGGTCGGAGAAACTCCCACAAACTTGTGGGTTTCAGCTGGGCAACATAACCACACCCATGACAGTTGCTTTTCTGGTTGTTTACTTGGGTTTTCTCGGTTTTGAGGAATGGGTTTGGGATTTTTTAGGGATTTTTGTTTCTTTGTTTGCTTCATGGGCTGGGTTTTGCACTACTGCTCATTAATTCAGAGTTTTTAAAGAGGACTAGACAATATTGCTCCTCCTCTGGGGGAGGAGGATTCGTAGCTGTTAAATCCCATGGACCCTCAGAGTCTTACAGAGGAGGGGCAGGAACATTCCAGAGCTTTTCACCCCATGTGAGAGCTTGGAAATTACCAATTGTCTCAAAATAATCCTCAGTGTTTTCCCCGGCTCTGCTCAGCTCCTCCCTGGGCTCTGGAGCCATCCCAGGCTCTGGGTGTGGGAGGCAGCAAAACCCCTGCACTCCAGGGAAACCTTTTTTTCCTCAGTTTTATCCAACATTGCTCAAAACAGGTTTTTTTTCACCTCGTTTTCACTGTGCAATTGATAAACTTTTGTAAAAGCCCTCCCATTATTTTAACCAGCAAACACCATTTAATAATCATTTCATTTCCTGACTGTTTTTTAAATGCAGTTGGATTTTTAAGTGTTTGCCTCAATAGAATGGGAAGTGGGAAGTGAGAAGGCAGCACATATAGGGGAGTTTCCCTTCCTTAAATATTCACCAGATGCTTTCCTGAGGAATTCAAAATCTGAGGAAATACATGAAGCTGAGAGAGCTGCTTTGTCTTCTAGTCCCTGCCATCCCCATTTTTTCTTCTCCATCAATCCCCATCATTAAATACTATTCCATAAGCAAGCAATTTTCTTCTTCCCAGCTGCATCCATATTCAGCTCCATTTCATCCTGTGCCATTGCAGAACCTGTGCCTTGGAAATCACAATTAGTTACCATGGAAAGGAATTCAAGACTGTAATAAATACACTCGAAGGCTGCTCACTCTGCCTAGAATTCCAAAGTAAAAGTAAAAATAAGTCCTCTGGAGAACTGGATGCAGATCATGGATGTTTATGGGCAGTGTGTGCTTGTACATCCCCAAGTTAGTGTCACTTTTATTTCATTTTCCTCGTGTCTGGGTGCATGGGAACAGCAAACCCCTCCACAACGCAGCCTCACTCCCTCCCAAGCCCACCTTCTGATAGGAGCCCCTTCCCTCTATCCTCTATTTCATTTTCCTATAAATATTCCCATCCCATTGTTGATAGGAGTTCAGTCACACTCCTTCTGGTTTGCTGCTGGGATAGACAGGGACAGAATGCTGCCCATATATTCCTGGATTTCTGCACACATGAAACCAGTGGCATTTCCACGTCCCAGGAGCTGCCCAGGGCCAGCTTTGCCCTCCCATTTTCCCCATGGAGCAGCAGGAGGATGACAATACCCAGCTCGAGATGATGCGATCCCGCAGTGCTCTCACCATTCATGCCAACAATTTTTTCCTCCAGCGCTTTCTCAGCCCCTGACATTTTCCAGACAATAGACTGGAATTGCAGCTTGTGATTCTGTCTCAAGGATCTGAATGGATGTTGGAATTATATTGTACTGCCTGCTTATCCCCAGCTGTTCCCAGGGAATGGCATTGCCCAAGCAAGGATCTGGATTCACCACCAGCCTTGGGGCTGATTTACCCCCGGATCAGGAGAAAGAGCTGTGACCTTCCCATGTTAAAGTACCCACAACTCATTACACTTGCTTAAAATTGATTAAACACGAAATTCCATCCCAAACACTCAGTTGTGGAACATTACGATCATTTAGGTTGGGAAAGACCTTGAAATACTGTATCTAGTGAATGAATTTCTCAACTCTTATTGCAGGAAAAGAAAGTGTCACAAATGTTTCCATCCAAGGTGTGATCCAGGCATGTGTGCTGTGCTTCTTTCACTGAGACATGGCCCTGGGTACATTTAGGTGCTTTCCTGAACTGAAATGGGATTTTTTTCCCCATGGTTTCTAAGTCAGGTTTTAGGAGAAAAACTAAGGAAGATCTCTAGGAGAGAGTGGTTTAGGTAAAACAAATCTGTGCTTTTGTGAATGTACAAAACAAGAGGTACTCAATGCCTATGGGAAGCCAAGGAAGAAGGATCCCAGCCCGGAGCTGCTCCCTTGGTCCAGGGTGAGGACCAAGGGTGAGGCTGGGTGATCTCAGCTTTGCCAGTCTGGGAGGCAGAATGGAGCCTTTGGCCGTGTCCATATCCTGCCCGGTGGCCATGAGGGACCCTCTGTCCCACTCTGCCGGAACTGTGGCTCTATGGAAACTCCGCTGGACATCATCATTTATGGCACTTCAGTCACCCTGGAAGCAAAGTAGCTACTCCCAGAGGTGACTTTTACCACAGCTAATTATATCATTAGTGTCAGGGCCACTGAACCATGGCCATGTCCCTTCCCTGGACTGGTGCTGCCGATGTTTTCATGGGAATGACCGGGCTCCACACCTCAGAGGGGATGTGCCCAAGATGTGACGGGACCAGAGTGAAGTGTCAGAGCTTTCTGCCACTCCTCCCAGGGCAGGTTTGGTGGCTAATTCCAGTCCTGCATTGGCTAAAAAAGACTATTTGGAGAGCAAGAAACTGCTGATGAATTCGGTCTGATTTATTGAGCGCTGTGGCCTGAAACATTTCTGGTGCCATCCCCATGTGTGGGACTTCAGCAGTGCTCCTATTGAGGCTGGATCTTCAGGATCGTCCAACCCCAATAGCCGTAGTGTCCCGGATAGAACGGCACTGTTAAGAACCACTCAACCCGGTGTCTCGGCGAGGTATCCAGCCTCAGGCAAACTTAGCAAGCAGCTTTTAGTGAATTCAGCTCTTAGCAGTGAATTTCAGCTCGCAGTGACATTCAGCTTTTTGCTTGCTAAGGTACCCTGGCAGACACAGGGAGAGAGAGGAGAAGAGCCGTGTAGAATTCCTCAGAGGTGTCCTTTATTGGCATTCTCTGCGAAGGGGTCCAGGGACAGCTCTTCCCACTTAGCAGGGCAAGATTCGGGGTTTATACAGGGTGGAGGGGTTTTGAAAAGTGGACCAATAGAATGAGATGGGGTACAATGTGACCTATAGTCTTACAAAGAGATAAGAGGGGTCCGAGGGCGCCAAGGGGTTTCTTTTTGGCCATTCATCGTGACTTGCATTTTCTTATCTTAGGCCACTGACCACCAGGGAGGCCTCGCAGGCCCCGTGGCTGCAACAATTCCACTTTCTGTATTTAAATAAAAAGCGTTCCCAATAGTTCTCTTAAAGCAATGGACAAAGCATGAGAACATAGCTAACACAATGACAATTACAAGGAAAATCCACAGAATCCCCTTAACCAAGGATGCAACCCATCCTGTCATTCCCCATTGACCAAAAAGGTCATTAACCCAGTCTGGGTTCTTTTCTACTTTTAAGTCCTTCACAAGTTCCTTCAGTTTCTGGATGTTTGCGTGGATGGATTCTGAATGTGAAGAAAGATTAAAACAACACATCCCGTCAAAATCTTGGCATCCGTGACTGTGGGCGAGGAGGAGGGAGTCGATCGCAGCTTGGTTCTGAAGCGATGCGTGTCTTGTGGTTTCCTCATCCTTTAGGAGATGACTCAGGGCAGCAGATGTGGCGTTGGCTTGCTTACTAAGCCAGCACCCTAGGTGATCTATTTCACCAAGGGCTTTAGCTGCAGCTACCCATGGTAGGAATAGGGAGACAGCAATCTTTTTTGGTTTATTCCAATTGTATAATTTGGGATCACAACTTTCATCAAATTCCGTGTAGGATCTTTTGTGGCGATTAGCCTCACTTTCTTTTCTCCAATTATGAAACAAGGTGATATTTGGCGTGAGGGTAGAAAGTTTCCCAAGGCTACAGGGACCTCCCTGGAGGCGTGAGGGGATCCCAGCCCATACTCGGTCACCACAGATGAGAAACGTTCCCTTAGGTAATACTTTGGGATGGAGAGTGGATACAGATAGTACGCGATTGGTGTAATTGCACCAATCCACATAGTTGTAGGCTTTGCTAATGGGTGATATGTCTTTTCTGTATGTGTTTTTTGTCTGATCAATGTCTGGCCAGGAGTTTTTTGGATGTCTAAAGTAAAATTTAACACAATATGCTGCTTTGGAGGACCCCAGTAGGTCCAATTCTTGGGATTCCTCTAGAGTGTCAGGCAGCATTTTTGTCCACTCATCCCAAGTATCTACTGCATTGGGTCTCTTACCTGTGGTGCGGAGAAGCTCTGAGTTATAGACTTTAGGCATGAACAGAACAATCATTTAAGAAAAATGAATCACCACACCTCACTCTTCTTCTGTTTAAAAAGAAAGTGCAGATGAAGGCACAAAATAAGCACAGAAGTTAAATCTGACAATTAACAGTTTGAAACATAATAACATTTACACAGTTTGGCAAACACATTTGGAGAGAGGATTATACTTTAAAATTCAGTATAGTAAGCCCTTTTATAACATATTGTGAACAGTTCTATTCGAGTTGATGCTTGCACTTGATGGTGGGTGATGTCTGGTTCTGACTTTGTAGCTGGCAGTGAGTAACTTCTTTACTCAGTTCATCTTGGTTGCAACACGCTGTCTACTTTTTGTGGCTCACATCTTGCTTGCTGGTCTTCAGTTGCACTGCATGGGTTTTTTTCTACACCTTTTGCCTTTTTTTTTGAGCTTTTAATTATAGACTAAATTGACTTGATACATAGGATGGGGAAGAAAACGAAACTATGTTATTAGGGAAACAACAAGTAGGGTTGACAAGAAGCAAAATGTAACAGGAATTGATTCAATCAACTGACATATGTAATTGTAACTTAACAAAACAAACAATTATAACAAATGCGGTAAGTGGGTCAATATTGCAGATTTTAAAATGAATAATGAACGCAAAATAAGTGCTGAAAATGAAGCTGTTTATGATACTAAACATGGGCTAGTGCTTTAAGAGGCAACTCGGAGGTCTTCTCGCAGCCAAGCTACTGGCATTTAGATTCTTGGCCCTGTAAACCAATGGGGTATTTAGGGGCACTCTGAGTGCATTTCCGCAGCCAACTTAGTGGCTTTTAGGCTCTCGGCTCTTGGCACTAAGCTCACATAGAAGTTTTGGGGTTAGCCTTGTTGACGTGACTGGCCCAAAGCACCTAACATCTTCCAACCAGCTTTCCAGACCACTGCAGCCCCTGGTTTAGGCTGCAGTGCTGGCTTTTCCTGAGCCCTGTGGCTTCAGATCCTCACCTTCCTGGATCTGAGCCCAGAGGCAGCATCCTCTTTTGCCCCCCAACTGGCTTTTCCCAGCTATGGCTTTCACCCCCAGTTTAGGTTTCAGCCCTTGCTGTAAAATAAAATAAAACCTGTAGCTTCTGCTACTACCTTGTTAGGGAACATTGGCTACAACTAAAAAAAAAAACCAACTAAAAAACCGTTCATAGTTTCCCAGGCACTATCCTAACAGGGTTGTCAGTCACCCTTGATAAGCCTAACCAAGGACAGCATAAACCCTACAGCGTTTTCCTGTTTCAGTAGCCTAGTGCCACTGGAACACACGCTCTTAAGAGACAGTTTGAAAAATTGCCTCTCGTAGGATTTACCCTTGTGACTCGACAGGCAAAACTCCCAAAACTGAAAACAGGACAATCTGCAATATGAACACACACTTAAATTAGGAGAAACAACATAAAACACTCAATTGTAAAAACTATTCCATGGGGATTGGAGGGAAGTGGAAAGAAGATAAGGTATTGCATAAAAAGGTATAAAGGATAGAGGATTTTGGGTTAGGCATCCTAACCAGCGAGCTCTTTCTGGTCAGGACTAGTGGATAGGAACTGGGAATTGGGGGGCTTGCAGGGATCCAGAGAGACTGCAGACATCCTGGGCTACTCTGTAGCGGAGGCGGCAGCAGTCCTAAGCCTATCCGTGCCTATTTGGCAAGTTCTACCCCTTATCTTGCTCCCGGAACAATAAGGGAGGGAATCATGGAATAGAATTCACAACTTAATGAAGTAAACATACATTAAAAGTTAACAGGGTTGCCAGAACTGGTAGACACTTCGGGATGGAGGTAGGGTAGGGTGACACAGTGGAGCAACTCTCTGCAGTTGCTATAGTAGTATCTGGTGGAAATGGTTTGGCAGGGTCTGGGGGTGTGGGCAGTGGGGGAGCGGGGGAGGGAAGGGGGTGGGATTGACTGGAGCTACGGCAGGGCTGGAGTGGGTGGGGTTTGCTCCGTGCTCGTTATTGCTTTCGTTATCGCGTTCACTGCGGGGGGAGAGGCGGCCCCAGGAGGAATGGGTGGGGGGGGGGGTGGGGAGGCGGCACAGGGGGTGTGGGGAGAAGCAGCGCGGAGGGGGGGGGCCGCACGGGGGGGGGGGGGGGGGCAGCGTAGGTTTCATGTTCCCAGCAACTTCAGGGAGAAGGTTTGAACCTGGAGGGGGCTGAGAGGGAGGAAGAGGGCAATTAGCATTTGAAAGGGTAGGAATGTTGCGTTTAGATAAGTAAGGGTTAGTAATAGAAAGGATTTCTAAATATAATTCTCTCTCGTTCTGGGATAGTTTTAATTTACTGATTTTCGATCCCATGGTGTTGGTTCCCATACCCCAGCCAGCAGTAAAAAGAGAAAAAAAAGAAAAAAAAGAAAATCCCAAAAGACCCAAAAGTAAAAAGAATACGCGCAGAAATGGCTGTTTTATACTTACTTACGTTCTCAGCCGAATATGGGTCAAAACTGCTGATGGGTGGTCTTGCCTTGTCTGACTCCTCAAGATGTAGTCTCAGGTGTAGGGTTGGAGGGTCGTCAGACGCCTCTTCAGATAGCGTCTGCTATAACAAAGAAGCTGATTTTCCGAGGAAGTAACAAACCGAGGCAGTGAATTTTGCTCTCTGAAGTGCTAAGTGTTTAGCACCTAGTTTGGTGCGCCACTTATTGAGGCTGGATCTTCAGGATCGTCCAACCCCAATAGCCGTAGTGTCCCGGATAGAACGGCACTGTTAAGAACCACTCAACCCGGTGTCTCGGCGAGGTATCCAGCCTCAGGCAAACTTAGCAAGCAGCACTTAGCAAGCAGCTTTTAGTGAATTCAGCTCTTAGCAGTGAATTTCAGCTCGCAGTGACATTCAGCTTTTTGCTTGCTAAGGTACCCTGGCAGACACAGGGAGAGAGAGGAGAAGAGCCGTGTAGAATTCCTCAGAGGTGTCCTTTATTGGCATTCTCTGCGAAGGGGTCCAGGGACAGCTCTTCCCACTTAGCAGGGCAAGATTCGGGGTTTATACAGGGTGGAGGGGTTTTGAAAAGTGGACCAATAGAATGAGATGGGGTACAATGTGACCTATAGTCTTACAAAGAGATAAGAGGGGTCCGAGGGCGCCAAGGGGTTTCTTTTTGGCCATTCATCGTGACTTGCATTTTCTTATCTTAGGCCACTGACCGCCAGGGAGGCCTCACAGGCCCCGTGGCTGTAACATGCTCCCACCTCAGGATCCACTGAAGTAAAAGAATTCATTCAATAAAAGATAATTACAAAAAAAGAGAGCAAAATGAAAGCTTTCCTCCCTCTTTCCCAGGGTTTCCTGATCAGCCCCAGCAATGATCAGCACTTTAAGGTTGCAGAATGACTCAGAGGAGATTTTGGTGGGTGTCCAAACCGTTGCCTGGCACAAGGCACTGGTTCCATGGGGAATGTGACCATGTCCAAGAGCCACGTCCAACCAGGATCTGCTGCAACAAGAGCCTGCCAGGCTCCTGAGATCCACAGGCAAGCAGGAAAACTGCTGTTTACCTCCTCAGTTGTTCATACTTGGGGCCAAATCACTGCTGATGAGGTTTTGAGAATTTTAACAGCATTAGAGCCACACCCTTTGTGTTGGTTTCAAACAGATTTGGGAGAAACCCTCCCACGGGGTCCCCCTCCCCCAACCGGTTCGGGAAGAAAGACTTCCTGAGAGAGAAAGTGGAAAAGACCTGTTTATTACACAGGCAAAGCACTCCCCAGCACAATACCCGATGACAAGAGCTTCGTGCCGCTTACGGAGGGATAACAAACTTGGAAAAGAGCAGGTCTCCCCTTGAAAGATGTTCACTGCTACGTTGCTTGTCTCCGCTGGTGCTGGGAGGAAAGGGAGCTGTTATGCAGGGCTGGTCTTGATGGGGTGGGTCCCCTGTGGAGGCCCCAGGCGCTTTCCCAGGTCCTCAGTCTGGAGAGATCGGTACAGTTCCGAGAAGAAGAAAAAGGAAAAAAAAAAAAAAAAAAAAAAAAAAAAAAGGACCTCCAGCTATTCTATAGATCTAACTATGCTAGCTCTAAGCTACTACTACCTACTACTCTCCCAGAGAAACAACAGTGTTATAGATGGTCAGAGGCCAATTCAAAATAAAACAACAAAATTTATTTAACACAATTTCAACACCGAAATAAAGCTACAATAAAAAGAAACAACATCGATCGAATGCTGGGTGGACAGAGAGGCGGTACAAAAATACCCTCCGAACTCTGCCACATTGCTATGTTTCAGCCCGTGGGTTTTATACGGTTTTTTTACCCTAAGGCTAAGCCTGTTGAAAGTCCAAATATGCTTTGTTTCTAAAAGAGTCCTGTCTGCATGAAAAGGTTCCTTGATAGTTTTTTTTTTTGAAGTTCATCTTGGGAGGGGTGATCTTGCTGTCCAGGATCTCCACCAAGATCGGTATCTGATGTTGAAGAGCTGTGAAGTGAGGGTTCCACCCTTAATGGCCGGGCCATCTTCTGGCTCTGTCTTGTTGTAGATGTGTTTGGGAACTTTGGAATCCTGGAGGCATTCTCGGGTAGCTTTTTATTAGTAGCTTAAATCCACACGAATTTATCTATTCTACTTATTACAGTCCCCCACCTTTTTATTTACCCAAATAAATTCGTGTGTGTTGGATTGCCCTTCCTTAGTAATTGCCTTTGAGTCGTGGCATTCTACCCCTTTTTCTGATTCACAAAATTTAGTATTGAGTGTCATAAAAGAAATAATACTCTTTTCTCTTATCTTTGGGACAATCATAATGCTCTTGATACTTCAGGTTCTCTCTGGTGCCATGTTTAACTATAGTTCACATCTCTTCTTGAGGGTCAGCCTCTGTGGGCTCTTGGGGGGGGTCCCCCTGTCTCTCGGCTCAGGACTACGAGGACTTTCTATCACAACATGCCTCTGCCTTTCCCTTCGCCCACGGGGTAGCAGCCCGCGGCGGGGTAATCCATCTTCTCGGCAGCAGGCATATGCTTCTGGAGTCCTGTCTGTCCGAGCTGCAAACCTTCTTTTAAAGGCACTCTACCGGGACAACTTGATTGTATCGGACCAGCAAGGTACTTTGATTGTCTTTCTGCACTCGACTTTGAGCACTTCAACTTTAGCGTCTAATTGCCCCTTTGTCCCCTTCTCATATATATAATACCATTCTGGAGAATCTAACTCTAGCAGACCCAAGTTAGTGGCAATTACTAAGAAATGGCTAGTCTCTTTTTGTTTTTTTTCTAAACAGTTGGTACATAATCTTTTTGGCCTACGCCCCCCTTTGCAATGAACAACCTAAATCAATTTACAATATACACACTTGAAGTGAACAAAGGGAAAACATTCACAATCCGGTCTTTCACACCTTATCTGATCCCCCTCATTCATCGGTGTTGTTGCAACCTGACTTTCAGCTCTCCAGGTGATGAGGTCACTCTCCATTTCTGAGTAGTGTATTGTGAGTCCACTTTCTTTACTCTCGAAGCGTGGGTCTACCTTTTTTCTGCTGTCCTAATTGCTGTATCTGTGGTGAGAAGAACAGTGAAGGGACTTTCTCAGTGAGGTGCCAGAGGTATATTTTTCTAGGTTTTTACTAAGACTTTATCACCTGGATTTATTTTGTGTATTGCAAACCCCAAAGGGGTACTTTGAGAAATGAGCCCTTGTTTTCGTAGATCTTGTAAATTCTTATTTATGGCAATTAGGTATGGTTGAATCTGGGTATCTTCTATTTGAGGGTGTCTTACAGGCATTCCATGTTTATAAGGCATTCTATAGAGCATTTCAAACGGTGACAACCCCGTTTTTGAATGAGGCATAGTTCTTATGTTCAAAAGAGCTAAAGGAAGACATTTCACCCAAGACATCTTTGTTTCTATCATTAATTTGGACAGTTGAGTCTTTAACGTTTGGTTCATTCTTTCCACCTGCCCAGAGCTTTGGGGGTGCCAAGGGGTGTGGTATTGCCATCGAATTCCTAGAGCTTCTGTAGTCTGTTTGATAATTTTGGAGGTGAAATGTGTTCCTTGATCAGAATCGATATGATCTATTATCTCATAGCGAGGGATAATTTCTTCTAGCAATACTTTTGATACTGTCTGGGCAGTAGCTCTTGCCTTAGGGAAGGCTTCTACCTAGTGAGTTAATTTGTCTACTATTACTAATAGAAATTTGTATCTCCCCACCTTAGGTAAATCAGTGAAGTCTACTTGGATTCTTTCAAACGGGCGATAAGCAACTGGGCGTCCCTCTAAAGTTGTTTGTCTGTAGGTAGCTCGATTAATCCTCTGGCAAACCATACACTCGTGCACCTCTTGTTTGGTTAATTCATAAATCCCCTTACATCTGAAGAATTTCAAAAATTGTTCTGCTAGAGCCTGGGCTCCCCAGTGCGTTTGCTGATGCAATCTTTTCAGAATTTTCCTGGTGTATTCCTTTGAAACTAACTCTCTTCTATCAGGTAATTTCCACCTCCCCTCCTCTAGTTTACCCCCTATCTTTTTAAACTCCTCGATTTCTTTCTGAGAGGGGCATGGGGGATATTCTTGAAGTTCTTCTCTCTCAGCCTCAGGGATACTTATTGTGAGCAATGCTGCCCTCTTTGCCTCTTTGTCAGCTAGATTATTTCCCCTGGTCTGGAATTGCATACCCACTTGATGTCCTCTGACGTGGACAATAGAGATTTCTTCAGGTCCCTTAATCGCCTCCAAAATTTGTTTTATTATTTCCCCATGAATTAATCTCTGTCCTCGGGTGTTAATTAGACTTCTTTCTTCCCATATCTTACCAAAAGTGTGTGCAATTCTATAAGCATATTTTGAATCCGTAAAAATAGTGCCTCTCTTCCCTTTTAATCTCCTGAGTGCCTTTAGTACTGCATATAACTCACAGGCTTGGGCAGACTAGCTTGCATTCAGGGGTCCTGATTCTACTACTTCCCTTGATTTTCCATCTACTATGGCATATCCTGATTTTCTTTTACTTTCTAATACTCTTGCTGATCCATCTACAAACCATTTTTCTCCCTCTTCTAATTCTTCTTCTCTTAAGTCTGGTCTTACTTTGGTTTGCAGTTCTACCATTTCTGTACAGTCGTGAACAGTTTTTTCCAATGCTTCTCCGAACAAGAACTGGGCTGGATTCTGAGCAGCTGTTGTCTTGAGTTCTAAACTATGTGAGTGTACTAGGATAGCCTCATACTTTAGGAGTCTGGCGTCGGTGAGCCATTTATCTGCTTTTTGTTGCAGAATGCTCCTCACATTATGTGGTGAATAAACCACTAGGGGGGCCCCAAATGTTACCTTTTTGGCTTCTTCTACTAACAATGCTACAGCCACGATGGATTGTAGGCATGTGGGCCATCCTCTACTTACCGGATCCAAAAGTTTAGAGACATATCCTACAGGTTTTTTTGTCTCTGCCCAGTCCTGAGTTAGAACACCATAAGCAGTGTGATTGCTGACATCTACAAATAACTGAAACTGCCTTTTTACATCTGGCAAACTTAAAACAGGAGCAGTTATCAGCGCTTCTTTCAACTTCTTAAACTCAGCTTCATCTTTTTCCGTCTATTTTACTCTATCTGTGTTTAGTCTTTCATAAAGAAATTTTACCTTTTCACTGTATCTTTCGATCCATTGTCTGCAATATCCCAACAATCCTAACAACTGTCTGATCTCCCTTTTTGTCCTGGGAGGGGGCAGTGCTACAATTCCAGCAACCCTCTCAGGGTCTAGTTTCTTCTTACCTTTTGAAATCCAGTGTCCAAGGTATTTTACTTCGGGTTCAACAAACTGTAATTTTGATTTTGAAACCTTTAATCTCTTTTCTGCTAGGAAATTCAGTAACAAAATTGTACATTCTCTTACTTGATCTTCCCTCTGGCCTGCTATCAGTAGGTCATCAACATATTGCAATAACTTGGCTCCTTCAACCGGTATGAATTGACTTAGTAATTGTTCAAGAGCTTGACTAAAAAGGTTAGGAGAATCTACAAATCCCTGAGGCAGAGATGTCTACCTAAGCTGCTGTTTTCTGTTTGTTTCAGGATCTTCTCATTGAAATGCAAAATAATCTCGGCTCCTTTCGGCTAGAGGGCACGCATAAAACGCATCTTTAAGATCAATTACACTGTAATAAACATCTTCTGGAGATACCCTATTTAGCAGGGTATAAGGATTGGCTACTACAGGGAACTTTGTTTTTGTTCTCTCATTCACTGCTCGGAGATCTTGAACTAACTTATAGCTTCTATCTGTCTTTTTTACTGCCAGGATGGGAGTGTTGTGCCTTGACATACAAGGCTCCAAAGTCTCTTTTTCAATTAGATTGTCAATTACTTGTTTTAGTCCCCTCCTCCCTTCTACTGATATGGGGTATTGTTTAATTCTAATAGGTTCCTCAGGCTTTTCTATTTCAATTGAAATTGGCTCCATTTCCAATCTCCCCACTTCTCCTTGAGAGCACTAAACCTTTTGATTAATTTTGTCTTCATCTTCAGTAGTCAGTTTGTATAGGCTTACTACTAATTGTGAATCTTTTACCATCAGATTTATCTCTAGTGCTATAATCATGTCTCTACCTAACAAATTATAGTCTGCTTCTTCTACCAGAAGCAAATTCCCTATGCAAAATTTAATATCTGATTCAATCTCTACATCTTTAATTATTGATACTTTGAATGGATCTCCCTTTGCCCCAACTATTGTTACTTTATCCTCACTTTTTAAACAGCCTTTGGGCAGTCTCTGTACTGTGCTTCTCTCTGCCCCTGTATCTACTAAAAATGTTACTACTTCTTTTTGGGGACCTATTTTCAACTTTACTAAGGGCTCATTTGATGTTCTAGTCCCCAAAATAAAAAGCCCTTGACACCCCTAATCCTCCTGAAAAATTTTCTCATCATTTATTCTTTTTCTACAATCTCTTTTTAGGTGACCTTTCTTTTTGCAATAATAACACTCTGGGAGTTCTCCCCTTGGCTCTGGGTTCTTATTTGCCGGTCCTATTTTTCTCTGCGTTGTTCCTACTTGTTCCCAGCTCTTCTCTTGCTTTTGTACTTCTCTCACAGCTTCAACAAGAACTTTGGCCTGTATTTTTTGATTTTCCTCATCTCTTCTCATGTATACCTTCTGGGCTTCCCTTAGTAATTCTTGTAAGTTCTTGTCTTGCCAGTTTTCTATTTTTTCTAATTTTTTTCTTATGTCTTCCTAAGACTTTGCAACAAATTGGGTTTTTAACAACACTTCTCCAATAGGGGAATTAGGGTCTGTTCTAGAATATACCTGTAGGCTTTTCCAGAGTCGGTCCAGCCAATCTGAGGGAGATTCATCTTTTCTTTGGCATTCCCCAAACACCCGACTAATATTTTGTCCCTTCGGCACCGCCTCCCGTATTCCCTGGATAATTATATTCCTGAGGTCTATCATGTTCCGTCTACCTTCCTCAGTCTGGGAACTCCATCCTGGGTTTTGGCTAGGCCATTTTAGGTCTCCGGGTGTGCTTTGGGGGTTACGGCGATCTCAGTCTCGGATCCCAGCCTGTCGGATTAAATCTCTTTCTTCGGGGTTGAATAGTGTCCTTAAAATGGACATAAGGTCCTCAAAGGTGTATATGCTACTTCCCAGGAAGTCCTCCAGCCTTTCTGCTACTCCGAATGGGTCATCTAATAATCGCCCCATTTCTTTCTTAAAAGCTCTCACATCTCCTGAGTTAAGTGGAACATTTACGAATCCGATAACTCCGGGTGCGGTAGGGATTTCCCGTAAAGGGAAGAGGTTATGTTTGTCCTCTTCATTTTCACTCCCCCCTTCACTCATGAGCTTGGCCCTTCTTCGAGTCCTGCTAGCTGGAGGAGAGCCCGCTGGAGCTGTTTTTCTGGCTCCCGTGGGCTGTGGGGGAACAAGTGGCTGAGAAATCGGGGCTTTTTCCCAGGGGGAAACTGCTTCTTGTGGCTGTGGGAAAGGCGGAGTCTGCGAGGAGGCTTTCGGGACTTGTAGTCCTGCCGCTTGCGGGTACTGCGCCCCTGGAATTTGTGGAGACGGCGCTACCCATTTTGATGGTGCGTCTAAAGGTATGGGAAGGGGTTCTTGGTCTGGGGTTCTTTCTGGAGGCAGGGATAGGAGCGGGGCAGGCAGTTGGGACGTTCCCCAGAGATTAAAGGGAGGGAGGGATGTGGCTTGACCTGGTCCTATGAACTGAGCCCCCTGCAAAGGACCCAAGGCAGGCCCAGGCTGGTTAACAGGTCCCAGAGGAACAGAGGGGGTTGCTGATACAAAGGGAGGGAGAAATTCTAGTGGATCCCATTCATCTTTTTTTTCTGAAGTTTCCCTCTGAGTTCTTAGTGCAAACAGTCCTGCTCTGGCTTCTAACCATACCTGGGCATACTCTCTTTCCTCGCAGGTTACTGATTTTTTTCTTTCTACATAGCTGCAAAGAATCCTACATATCCACTTTTCAAATGTGCCGAATATTGGCCAAATCACATGTTTTTTTATTTCCTTACCCCCCCAAACTTTGATACAGTAATAAGTCATTTTTTCCTTTGACTTACCTTTCAAAGAGGGGCATTTCTCCCAATGCTCTAAGATCTATCCCAGTGGGCTTTCTGGTGGGATTTCGAAGGTACCTTTTCTGAGAGCATGCCTTTTCTCTGATTCTTTCTGATGTTTACTCTTTCCTTGCCCCATTTTTTTTTTTTTTTTTTAAAAAAAAACAAAAAAAACTTTACCTTTTGATAATGGATCGCAACACTAAATTCCTTTCTTAGCCTTAGCTCTGGCTAAGAGCAGTGATCTCCTCCCTGACTGTTACAATTTGCAAACCGGGTCCCGAATCGTTCGGCCTACTTACCCGTCCGGCGAGCTGAACCGGGGGTCTGTTCGTCCGAGGAAAGAATCTTCGGTTTGCGTCCTGGACTTGCCAGCCCGTAGCAAAAAGAGTTTACTAATTTCCTGAACCCAAAAGGAACGTATCCTTCCTCTTTTTGCTTCCTGTGATCGATTCCCCCAGACTCCCCTGAATCTGGGCTTTGATGAGTGAACGAGCTTTCCCGATTCGCTTCCCCGTCAGCCGACCAAATCCCTCGCGGGAAATTTGGAACTGCGGCTTTTCAGGTCCACTCTCGTTTCGTGGCCAGGCCACGTCTCATTCACCCACTCAATCACACCCACTCAACTAGGCAGTACTTACAGCAATTTTCCTGCTTGGAGATCTTCGTGCACGGAGAATATTTTATGAGTGAAAAATTGTTGCCGCGGCTCCGAAAAGACCTTTCCCTGTCTTTTCCCGGGTTCTCTGCTGGATCTAGGCCTTCTCTCTTTTTATTGTGGCGTTTTTATCTAATTTTTGTGTTCGTAATACAATAGGTGCGAAGGGGTTTCCTGCTTTGCCGGGCTGCCGAAAAACCGGCAGGTCGCCCCCCGTGCAAAGGGATTCCTCTGCAGCCAAATTGTATCCGAGTCACGGCACCAAATCTGTTATAGATGGTCAGAGGCTAATTCAAAATAAAACAACAAAATTTATTTAACACAATTTCAACACTGAAATAAAGCTACAATAAAAAGAAACAACATCGATCGAATGCTGGGTGGACAGAGAGGCGGTACAAAAATACTTTCCGAACTCTGCCACATTGCTATGTTTCAGCCCGTGGGTTTTATACGGTTTTTTTACTTTAAGGCTAAGCTTGTTGAAAGTCCAAATATGCTTTGTTTCTAAAAGAGTCCTGTCTGCATGAAAAGGTTCCTTGATGGTTTTTTTTTTTTTTTCGAAGTTCATCTTAGGAGGGGTGATCTTGCTCGTCCAGGATCTCCACCAAGATCGGTATCTGATGTTGAAGAGCTGTGAAGTGAGGGTTCCACCCTTAATGGCCGGGCCATCTTCTAGCTCTGTCTTGTTGTAGATGTGTTTGAGAACTTTGGAATCCTGGAGGCATTCTCGGGTAGCTTTTTATTAGTAGCTTAAATCCACACGAATTTATCTATTCTACTTATTACAACAGCTTCTTTTGTCTTGCGGATTCCGCCTCCCCCGCTTTAGTCTCAAGGTCCATCCGAGGAGCAGAGTTTTCCTGGGGAAAAACAAACTGCGCCTTCCCCCCCCCCCTTTACACCCAACAGACGATTGAGGGATAAACACATCACCCTAGGACACCCTTACAAAAAATATTTGCTTTAGTTTCTGACTGAGCAGCAAACAGCTCTGTAAAGAGCTAATAAATTATGCCTGGAGGAAAAAAACACTGAATTATTAAATCCCTGTCCCAAAGGCTGCACAGGTGGGCTCCGGAGCCTTACGGAGATGCTTCCCCCCAGGAACAGCCCTGATGGATGGGCTGGTGGGTCTGGGGCTGATCATCAGCACCCGGGTGTTCCACAGAGGTGCTGCCACCACGACTGGCTGGGGCTGGCAGCATTTTGGGGGTGATCAGTGTGTTCTGAGAGGCTGATCCCTCCCCAGAGCTGCAGGTGGTGGTTTCTGAATAAGGGGAAATAAGAGGAGGAGTGGATGGGCATGTTAAAGCTGAAAACTGAAAACAGCGCTTGTGGATTTAGAGAAATCAGTTAAAAAATAATGAAAATCACTAAAGAGCCACTGAAAGCCACATGAGTCTGGTTCCCCTCACCTGGGAGAGATGGATGGCTTCATTAAGGAGGTGATAACCAACAGCTCCAGCACTGCTGGAGGCACAGGTTTAACCAGGGAATATGGAAAGCACAGGGAGATGGATGTTGTGGAGATGTGCCCAAAGCTCTGAGAATAAACCCAAGGGCCTGGTGGATATTTTTCAGCAAAGAGAAATAGTGCAGTTTTTAATAAACAGGGCAGGAGATTTTTCTCCTTTTAAAAGCCTTTATTGTGATCAGCTCAGGGTGGGGGCCCGACGGGTCGAGCGCACACCGCTGCTCCCAGAAGCAACCCGGAGGATGAGGTGTGCAGCAGCTTTGTCCACTGGGCTGCAGGCAGGGTCAGGTTCACGGTCCTCACGGCCGGTCCTGAAGGCTCTTTTGGCTCTGACATTCTAGGGGGTCCCTCTCTGGGCAACGTCTCTGAGAGTCAGGGTGAGGGGTGAAAACCGCTCAACCTTGGGAGGAGGCAGTCTCACTACTTGCATGGTCCATCCATATGTCTTAGTGGTTCATTCTAATAATGTTTTTCTGGTCTGGAGCAATAATTTCTTCTCCCAGCTGGCACTGCATCACTTCTATTTGCATGTCTGCTGGATTTCTCCTCCCTCTGGCTTTTTTGGTTGCTATGTTGGGTGTTGGGGTAGCCAGGGAGCTCGGCTCGAAGGTGCAACAGAAAGGGAACAAAAGAGGTGATTAACAGGGTGGGGGTGAACATTTAACAAGGAGCACTGGACAAACAATGACTTCATTTGCAATAAAATTACCTTGTTTATCTCACAGTTGGGGACTGTTTTGCTGGGGTTCAGCTCCACAGTTTAAATGCAATGGGAGTTTTTTCCCCTTTTGGTGATGCGTCTATTTATCCCTTGTTCCCATCATCCCACATGGAAAATCCCTGGACCCAACCATGTACCCACCTCTGACATTTCTTTACAGCCACTGGAGTTCTTGAGGATCCTCTACCTGCTCTGTGCTGCAGCTGTTTTTTGCTCTAAAGCAGAAAAAAACCCAGGCAAAATGGCATGTCTCTGCAGAGGAAACAATACCAAAGTGAAATTACTCCAGACTGGAAATAAAAGGAAGCAGGTGGCTCTTGACTGGAAATCCTTTATTGAACGGTTTGGCCTGGAGGGCCAAAATTCCTGTACCCACCCCATCTCTTTCCACCCCAGCTCTGGGAAAGGCAGTGGGACCAGAGGTTGGGCACTGCCACCTCAGTCAGCAGAGTGGGTTTGGGCTCCTCTCCCAGATTCCTGTTGGGAAGACCTCATGGAAGGTGGGGGTGTGTAAGAGACAGTCCAAAAATCCCTCATCTGCCTCATGACCATTGCCAAGGACACAGAGACCAAGACCCATGGAGGGACAGGGGGCTCTGAAACCCCAAGGACAGAGACTGAAACCCCAAGGACAGAGACTGAAACCCCAAGGACAGAGAAAACCCCAGTGCAGCAGCTCTGGCCTGGCTGAGGTGGGATGTCTGCCAAGTGTTGCCTACAGGTGTGTTCGCTGGACCAAGAACTGGTATGCGTTCCCATGGAAACCTGGTGCAGGAAACAATAGGCAAGTCACAGTGGACTGATGCACCTGCTGCCAGAACTGTTTACACTGTACATCGCATATCTCCCCACCTTCTGGCCCCACTGCCTGCCGCTTTGGAAAAAACTATATAAAGACTCCCTAAATTAACCAAAATTTGAGATCTCCCCGCAGCGACAACGAATCTATCGGCAGACTGCCACGAGGACTTTGTCTATCTGTGGTAGTTATCCCCCCCTTGCTCCTTCTCTTTCTCCATCCTTTGTCTCTCTTTCTCTCTTCTCCTCTAACGCATTACCGTGTTGTTGGCACTTAATAAAGGTGCATTGTGTTGATTAAAACTGTAATTTCTCCTGTCTTTTGCACTCTGAGATCAATAAATGAACCATCACGACCCCTGCTTGTATTAGCAGATCGTGACAGAGTGAAGGGCTGCAACACACCAGCAGAGCCTGTTCATTGTGATTGTCCTCCATGGACAGAGGGGAATGGGGCAGGAATGGCTTCCCACTGCCAGAGGGCAGGGCTAGGTGGGATATAATTGGGAAGAAATTCTTCCCTGTGAGGGTGGGGAGGCCCTGGAATGGATTTCCCAGAGAAACTGTGGCTGCCCCATCACTGGAAGTGTCCAAGGCCAGATTGGACAGGGCTTGGAGCAACCTGGGCTAGTGGAAGATGTCCCTGCCCATGGCAGGGGGTGGGATGGGATTTAAGTCCTTTCCAACCCAAACCATCCTGGGATTTCACGTGCTGCTCAGTGCTGTGCCTGGAGTGACTCTGGCACAGATCCTGCTGTAAATCCAAGGACACAGCAGCAGAATTCCTGCTCCCACCGAAATCCTCTGTCAGCGTCTGCCTCGGGTGCCAATTAGTTCAAACCTAACTCCAGCTGAAGAGCACCTGATCATAAATATCCACAAATCCTCCCACATCCTGTTTGCATCATCCTCTGAGGCACTAATTTTGAAGACTTTAGAAAAGCTATGTATATTGCTGATTTAGCTGAAAAGATAAGATTTGCTGAAATCAGTTAAAACTTACGGTTAAAGAGAGGCCGGATTTTAGATAAGCTATCCCGGATCTAATAACTCATTGCTTGTCAACTCTATATTTGTGTAAAGCTTCCTTGCAATGAAAAACAGAAGCTAATCAATACCCCAGGAATACAAAACAGTTGCAAACCTCCTGTTTTCAGAAACAACCTATTGAAATAGGCCTGGAAAACAGGAAACAGGGAGTCCTACCAAAGATCCATGAATCAGGGCACAGCAAAACGTTGAAAGGTTAGAACGAGGAAGACTAATTTTACTTCCTCATTTCTAGTGACCCCTCCCCACAATAGACCCCTGACTCATTTCAGGGAACAAACTACACATGCTTAATAGCCTTTTTGTCAATTAGCATACGAAGCGGAGAAGAGGTGGTGACAAGGGTATGAATATGCATTTGTATTTTGTGTATTCAACACTTTTGTGGATAAAAGGCTTTGTGATCTTTGTAGCACTCATTAGGGAAATATCCCAGTGCTGCCCGGTGTCGTAATAAACATACACTTTCTAACTTAACTGTTAGGGAGTCTTTTGTCCGTCACAGTTGGGTATCGATATTAGATCGATATTCCTATTTTAATAAATCACCTCCCTGTGCTTTGGTGAGAGAGGACATGAGTAAATGACTGACTCACAAGGTCTTATTTCCCAATTTTCATGCAGTTTTCAAGTTTTCCTTGTATTTTGCATTAAGATGATTTTATAACCTTCATTACACAGAGCGCAGACCCAAATAGCTCTTGAATTCATAAATATGGAGCAATCAATGTATTTTGTTTTGCAATTATTGGGATAAACAAATAGAATATTTTGGGGCTGCTCAGATGTGCTCTGTAAGTGATGCCTCCCATTGTCCTTTAATTGTAAGGATTTGGTAAATGAGCTTTAAAGGGTCTATTAGTATTCATTAGGCAGAAGCTCCCATACATTTTCTGCAAAATTATTGGAATAGAACTGTTTCCTCTGCTGATGATGTGGCCGAGCTGCAACCCAGCTCAGTGCAGGTTTATTTCAGGTGTCTCTTTTTGGTTCTGCCCAAATCTTGCTTGGGAAGTTTACAAAGTGGCTTTTTTCAGCTCCTGGCTCTATAATGAACACAGGGGTGGGCACTCAGCAATTTTCTGAAGATTTTCAGGGTACAGTCCATTGCCCAGCCAGGAGATGATGCTTGAAATCCAACTGGATCTTGGAATGCTAAACCAGCATTACCAAGCCAATACCTTTGGGGTGTCCCAGTGCTCCCCATGGTCAAACCCAAAAGTGCAGAAGGTGCTGCCAGTGCTGGGGTGAGGGGAGAGGAGGTGATCTCTGCCCAGGGGGGTGTGGGGGCATGTGGAAGGCAGCTCTTCTCTCTCCTTTTTTTAATATTCTTTTACATCAAATGTGTTTAAAACAGCATGCGTGTTATTATTTTTCAGTTAGGTTCTGAAACATGAACCAAACTTTTTTTCTTTTTAAATAAAACAAACTGCAACCAAAAGCCCAAGGGAAAACTACACAAGTCCAGAAGGATATATAAAACCTTAGGTGAAGAGCTGAGGACTTTTTCCTCACAAATTAAGGAAAACTTGACCTGAGGAGGATTTCAAGGGTCTCCACATGGTGAAAAACTCTTGAAGAGGTGAGGAAGATGAGCTGAGGCTGAAACAGGTTGTGCCAAGGGGTGAAAATTCCACCAGCACACCCTTCATGGATTCATGGAAGAGGAGGTTCTGTGGGAACATCCATACCAGTAGCTTTGTCAGGAGCAGGAAGCAGCACATGGGAACAAACCTTCCTGCATCATCCCTGGAAAACAACACCCACTGCCTGTCAGGGTGTGAGGATATAACATAATAAATGCATTTATAATGGAGCATATAAAAGAAAAATAACCCCAACTATGAATGGCGAGCTCTGCTGACAGGAGGTTTGTTATGGGTTTGTTGTGGAGATGCCAACTTGGATCCTGGCAGGTGATTAATAACCCAGAATTGGAAAGATCCCACAGCCAGTTCTAGGAGCTGAGTGAAAAATGAGCAAGGGTATGGTGATTGACAAAGAGATGTGGACTCCATTGATTGCTCATATGAAGCTGTTTATTGATCCGCCCAGCCGAGCTTATATACTCTTGCCTTATATAACAAGTAATATTGCTCAACATATGCCTTGTACTAACATAGGTATGCCTAAAATCTGCTAGCAAAGCATGTTCCGTACCAGGTACACCGTTATCTTCTGCATTCCTTTCTCAAAATCCCGCTTCCCTTAGCCAAGGCTTGAGGCCTAGCGAATTCACTCCTGTCATGAGCTGAACAGTACTACCAGTTTGGCTCTCTAGCTGTAGGCCCACATCAGGGAAGAGGCTGCAGAACGTGACAGGTTCCTACAGACAGAGGTAAAAATGACTGAGGGGAAGCGTAGTTAAAAAACCAACTCAAAACCACTCAGGAAAGCTATTAAAAAATCAATTAAAATATAATGAAGGCTAAGACATTCCAAATTTTCCTCTTCCCAAAAGTCTGGTTAAAGCAGCACAGGGAGTGGAGGAGTGTGGGCTCTCATCCTGAAGGGAAACACTTGCTGGAACAGTGATCCATCAGACTGGGAGAAAAGTTCATCATCAGGGGATTACTTATGGCAAAAGAGAATGCCACCCCCAAGTCACAGCAAACTGTGGGATTTGGCTCTAAATCCCAGTGGAAGTGGCAGAAGCCTCATTCATTTATCCAGAGGATTTGTTTAAAAAAGAAGGGAACAGGTCAAGCAGCTGATGGCTCTATATAAATATTTAAATGGCACCAGGGCAGCCCAGCATTAGCCTAAACCCAGGGGTTTAGGCTAAATAAATGAAGTTGGCCTTTCCCACCTTGTCCTCTGTAGCTTGGTAAACATTTGGGATGCTCAGCCACTGAGAATAGAGTTTGGGAACAAACCCACACCTGGCACTGATTTTAAGAGCAAATATCTCCATGTTCCCACTCTGAGGGAAGAAATGATTGCTGCTTTCTGGTTAAGTCAGAATAATAAAGAATTTAGTAAATTTTCTGCCTAAAGGCATCTGGAATTACAGCTAAATTATGTAAATTGAAATCTTATTGATCTTTTGATCCATCTCAGGGTCAGGCGAGGATGTGCAGCTCCACGTTTCTGGCATGTGATGTTAATGCATGGAAAGACAAACTCCAGCCTGCTTTCCCTGACCAGGAGGAATTCTGCTGGGTTTAATGGACTTTGAGGCATCCTGAGAATTCCATTTAGGACCTGGGATGTGGTGTGTAGGTGAGGCATCAATGAGTCAGGGGTTTTTCTCAGTTGGAAGAGGCAGAAGCACCTCCTCCCGCTTTTCAAGGGCAGAGCAACACATTGATCCCATCCCTACCCAAATCAGGGATTTTGCACATCTCCATTCAAGGCAAAATCACTCTAGTCACTGTGTCAGTGTTTTTCTCTCCCCTTCAGCCAACGTAGAGCAGGGCAGAGGCTCAGCAGCACCAGCCAGAAATAGAAACACTCCTCGGCAGAGCTTGAACTCCCTGCTCTTCCCCAGCCTTTGCCTCATGTAGGGGAAGGGCCACAAAATCATTGCAAAACTGGGATGCTGCAGGAGCTGCTGGGCTGGAGGATCCCTGGAGAGGCAGGAAAGGACAAATCCCAGCTGGAAATTTCCAGCTGAGTGTGAAAGTCGGCCCGAAGACCCTTCTACAGTGTCTCACGCTTGTTCGTCATGGAAGATGACTTTGGGGAAAGAATGGGGCTTTTGGACTCTTGGTGTTAACAGGAACTACATCCACCCAGGTGTTTACTTGGGAATGTGTTAAGCCGGATTTTGCATCCTGTTCGAAACAATGGAATCACAAAGCGTTGCCTTCTCTCAGGTGAAACAATCGCACCTGCATCGAAGAGGCCAGCTTGCCCCGCTTCTCTCCCCATTGTGTATGGGCCTGGACTTCATCACGGGACTTCTTCCCCCTCTCCTTGTGCATTGGGCCTAGACTCACGAGATTTCTCCCCCACTCTGGCTGATTGCCTATTGCCTCAGAAAGAACTATATATTCAGCCTCAGAAGAGACCCCTTTCGAGGACCTCCCCACAGAAACGGTATCTATCAGCTCCACGAGAATTGCAGCGTCAATCTATTGGCCACAAGCCACAAGGATTGCAAAGGCGACTTATTGGACAGCTGCGAGGATTCCGTCTCTCTCACTGTGGTAATTATCCTATCTTTCCTATCTCTCCTTTTCTCTCTTGCTCTCATCTATATAGCTTTCTTTCCTCAGTCTCTTTCTCTTGTTATTGCATATCATTTTGGTGGGTATATTAAATAAAGCATATCAGTTTTGGTGGGTACATTGATATTGAATAAAGTATACTGATTTTTGGTTAAACAGCATTTTTTGGTCTCCTTTGTACTCTAAGAACTGAAATATGAACTCAGTTCACTTTGAACGGGTCATAACACTGAGCTTTCTGGGATACAGGCTGGTGGCAGGTGTGAGGAGAACATGGTCTGAGCCAGGGGTGATGTGCCACGAGCTGGAAGTGCCTGAGTGGTTTCCCTACAAAGCAAATTTGAATTTTACAATTTTATGCACAATGCAAAATAAAAGGTATTTTGTGGGATCACAGAATGGTTTGAGTGGGAAGGGATGTTCAATATCATCCAGTTCCACCCCCATGCCATGGGCAGGGACACCTTTCACTCCCCCAGGTTGTTCCAAGCCCTGTCCAACCTGGCCTGGGACACTTCCAGGGATGGAGCAACCACAGCTTCTCTGGGAAATCCATTCCAGGGCCTCCCTACCCTCACAGGGGCAAATTCCTTCCTCCATTCACCAAAACAGAGCCCAATACAATACAACCTCTTGTAACAGCACAGGGACAGGAGAAATGCCTGGAAATGGAACTCCAGTGACCAACACAAACCTCTTCATCCAACCTCTGGCTAGACCAAGGCAACAAACATATATTGAGGGAGTAAAACTGATCAAGGAAATCAATATTCCCCCACCAGTTTTATTGGGATCTGAATTTACCCACTGGGTAAGGTAGGAAGGTTTGCAAGGAAACACCTTTTCCATCCACTCCATGGCTACCTCCCCTCTCCTTGGGGGCTCATCTTGTTGAGATAAAAATGGGGAATTGTATTATATCGATTTAAATCCTGCAGCTTGTTTTGCATCAGAGGAGCTTTGCTAGCTCCAGTCAATTATCCATTTGAAGTCTCAACAAGAATTACTTTTAGGGGTGGGAAGGAGGGGCCTGTATCACATTAATTGTTGTGGTGTGCTTTGTATTTTCATGTTTTGTTTTTATCTGTTTTTATTATGTAAGTTCTGTAATGGTTTTTCCCAAGTTCCCCCTGTACTTCTCCCCATCTGGTACAATCTCCCGCCGGGGAAATTCCCTTTGTTCCCCTCTGTTGCAATATGTTGTCAATCATCTGTTGCTCTCCTCCCAGTGCCTGCCCCCCTCCGGGAAGCCTCTCCCCCTCATTCCAAAGACTTCGGAGGGACTCAGTCCTGGATTGGAGCAGGCTGGGAGTCCCCCACCCCTCGCTTCCTATTTGCTGTCTATGTGCCCTCCCCATTCCCCTGACTGGTTTTCCCTCTTGTATCCACCCCCTTCCCCTGGTCCTTGATAAGCAGTGAGCCCGCCCCCTCTCTCTCTCTCTCTCTCTCTCCTGGGACGCGTGAATGCCTGCACCATGGGGTGCATGTGACAATAAACTCTATCTTGCCACGAGGCCTCCTTCTTCTTACCTTCGTCGAGCCTCACTAACAGCTCTCGTGTGGCTTCTGAATTACTAAGGAGGTAGTGGCCGGTCTGCTAGCCACTGCCTAACCAGACTTGAAACAATTCCCTGCCAGGGCAGCCGGGATTAGCTGGAAAACCATCTCCAGTGGGCACAGGGAATTATTTCAATTAATGATTAAACCTGGTCCTGGCTGCTGTGGGCATTGGGTTCTCACCATGGCCCTTCTAACAGAGAAATAAAATGGTGCCAAACCTGGAAGAGAATCCTGAGAGTTTCCACAGGTCTGGTTCCTCCTTGCCCAGGCTGCCACAGTCAGAGGGTGATTTGATGTGGAGTCCCTACAGCCCCTAGATATAATACCTAGGAGGTGGCCCTGGCAGGATAATTTATAGTCACCTGCCTTGCCTGAGAGACAGAACCTCCCGATGGTATTCTGTGCACAATGGTTTGCCCCAGGTCCCCCCTAATGCCCCTGGCCCTTTGGTTTCTTCTTTCCTCAGTATCTCTATTAGTCGAGGGACCCCGGTGATCGGCCCCATTTACCCTATGGGACACTGACCTTACCTGCCCTTTGCACCACCCCTGTGCCCCAAGGTCATTGGCTGCTGAAGTCCATACTTAAGCCAAGAACCAGCACATGCTTTTCCTCTTCCTGCTCTGGACCCCCCTTCAGCATTGTTGCATTCTCCCCCCCTGCTCTTTTCAGGCCCGGCTAGCAGCTGCAGGGGGCTGGGGGCAACATATCTCTGGGTCTCGGGAGGTAGGGCAGGTACAAAAGCCTTACCGGAGCTTCTTGGGGAGCTGTCTCTTGGTTGTGCCAGCTAATGGCAGCATGCAGGCAGGCAAGACATGACATGGCTTCTGAAGATGCTGAACAGATGAGGTTTATTCAGGGTCCCACACTGGGGGGGTGAAGCATGGCTCCCAAAGGAGAGGCAAGAGGCAAGAAGGCCAAGGCCAGAGCCAGGCCCGGGCCCAGAGTGAGACCCCAGCCAGAGGCCAAGAGAGAAAGCAAAACTCATGGTTTGGCCTAAGAGAGAGTTCCCGCCAGGGGGCAGATCCAAGGCTTGGACCAATGGGGTACTGATAGGGGAGGAGAACACATACAACTCAGGGAGGAGTTACAACTTGTACATTTTGGGGGTGAACAGAACAATCATTTAAGGAAAATGAATCACCACACAGCATCTGGAAATAAACTCTGCTGGAACTGATCCAGGCAAAGCGCCTTCTGCCTCTCTTTGCTGAGTTAGCCACGTGGCATGCGTGGATGTGTGAGCTTGACTGCCTTGCCTGAATTTCCCCAAGCAGCTTCTCCACTGGATTAGCTTATTGGGGATAAGGCATCAGCTCCACTCATAAAAAAGCACGTTGTCACAATTTGAGATTGAAGAAAAGTATGAATCTACACTGGGTGATAGAAAAGATGAGATTTCTCCTAAAATGAGCCTTTCCAGCTCTATGAGGTGTGGAAAAATTTACTCTGAAGAGGAGAAAACTAAATTGTCATCATTGTGAATGCTGCTCAGAGGCATCTGCAAGAGCTCTGCTGAAATGTCACAGATAAATGAACACAATAATGTAATATTGATAAATTAACACAATAATGGGATATTGCTGTGCACATTGTGGGAGCAGAGACAAAGCATTTAAATGAGCAATCCCTACTGGATGTAAAACACTGCATAAAGTAAATTTGCAGTGCCTTGGGACCCTGTGTCATCCCAGGTCATGTTTCCAGGTGGGCTGGGACAGATAAATGTGTCCTCCTTGACTTGGCCTGTGGTTCTGGAGACTCTGCTCTGGCATTTAAATGGGATGTAGGCAGCAAAATACACAGGGAAGGATCCTGAATGGCACCCAGGAGGCCTCTCCCACCCTTCCTCCTCCTCTGGCCCCACCAAGTTCATCCAAGGTTTCCCTCCCAGCTAAACCCAACTCTGCCACCTGAGCTATGAACATTGGGGAGTTTTTTCCTGGGCCCCCCTTTCTCACTGCTGCATATTTTCAGGAACATCAAACCCTACAAACTTTTAAAAGCTGGGTTAACACACACCTTTTATAAAGAGAAAATCCTGCACTCACCATATAAAGTTATTTGTGCTGAGGGGGAAATAAAAGGAATGCAGTGGACTTGCATCACAGGGGAGTGAAGGAGAGCACAGGAATTGTGTGTTGAGGGAATTTGCATCCTTTTACCCCAGAATAGCTCAGAACTGTCCCACTTCCACAGTGTCCAAACAGGAAAATGAAGACACAACCCCACAAACACAACTGAATGTCTGCAACAGCCGAATTCTGGCTGTTTGGCCAGAAATAGTTAATTTTCCAGTGATGGGACCTGCAGGTGGCAGCCTGGATGTGGCACTGGAAACAGGAGCTTCCAGGGGGCATGTGATGACCCCAGATCACCTCTGCCAGACAAGAATAATTTGGGGTCTATTTCATTACTTGAGAGGTATTTGCTGTTTCTTCCATCCTTTAGTTGCCCCTAAAAACAGTTTCCCTGCCCAGGTTTTGGGGGCTGTGACTACTCAGAGGATTTAGAGGTTTGCATCCTATGGAGAAGGATCATTTCTGCTCATTTAGAGCTGGAATTGGAATTTTAACCACACCTGGAACACAGAGGTGTTTTCATCACCCCAGGTGGGGTGGGGTTCCAGGGGCTTTCCTTTTCCAACCTCATCCCCCTGTCAAGTATCCAGGGACAAGCATTAAGCATTCCCAAAAGCTTTTTGCAGATTCCTTGGTTTGTTTTTCAGGAAGACAGAAACATCCAAGTTAGATTTACCCAAATAAAAGAATGGCAGAGCAAAACAGAAAAGGACATTTGCCTGCAGAGCCAGCCAGGAGACAACACTGCACCCAAGGCACAAACAAGAAAACTTTAATGAAATAATTACAATTTGCATCAAATTGAAGGCAAAGAACTTCCAGAGACCCTTTTAAGGACTCCTCTTCCCAGGGCTGGAAGAAAAGACAGGACTAGCTCAGTCTCTCCTTTTATTTACTCAGAACACCTGGTAGCAATTTCTTGCAGGACATAATTAGCTTTTAATTAGCAGGCAGGTCATTTGTTACCTGAACCTGTTGAGCAACACCTTGAGTACTCTAGCTCTGGGCATCCTGTCCTCACTTGGTGAAGGACCTTTGCTTACAGGAGTTGAGGTTATGTTTGAGGTAGTGCCTACTGCTAAAAAAAAAATATTTCTGGTATTATTTACTGTGGCATTGATAAGACTGTGGTGGGTTTTTATCTGCTGTAATGAGCTGTATACCAGGGGTTGCTGGTGGTGGGAAGTCTCTGCGGAGATAATGAGCAGAGAAAGGGGCAGGGCTGCTCCAGGGGGGGTTGTTCAGGAGCAGGGAGAGGGAATTTTGGAGAGCTGTGCAGCAGCTTGCCTGCTTGGATGTTTTGTCCCCTGATTCCAGCTGTGCCCACATGGTTTGAGCTGTGCTTTGGGGCTTGGACCAGTCATTAAAGGGATTTCTGCCCCAGATCAGTGTCAGCAGAGTGGAGGATGCTCAGACTGGGGGTTTGTCAGAGTTCCTGAGTGTCACAAGTGTGCAAGAGGCTCTTTACCTGCCCCTGCCCTGCTGCTCTGAGGGATTGGATGGAAAATCACAGCATAGAGAGGAGCTCTGGGGAAGGATGAGGTTATTTTAAGGAAAGCCATTTGTTAATCAGGGTGGAAATGTACTGAGGAGAGTGGACCTGGGCACTGATGGCTGTGCTTTCCTGGGTGCCTGCTCAGAAAATATCCTCATAATGTAGGTTAAAAATCCTGGATTTTAACATACCAGCTGATTCACCCAAACACTTGGAAACTTTTCTCTTGACTTTCTGTGGGAGAAAAAAAGCTGTGTAAATATTTTATAGGATGGTTAGGAAGGGTAAATTTGATTAGGGTAAATCATATTAGGGGATTATTGCCTTCCTCTGAGGTGGCTTTGTAACAAACTGCTCCTTCCCTGATCTCCCTGTCCCAGGCATGGGCTCCTTCACAGGTGCAGAGTGTGCAGGAGAAAAGAAAACACTAAACTTAGGGGAATGCCATGGAGTGTTATGGAGGCTTTTTTGATTACTTCTATGGAGGGTCTGATCTTGGCCACAAGTCCTGGACAGAATGACACTGTTAGGAATCACCCGACCCGAAGCTCAGGCGAGGCATCTAGCTTCAGGCAAACTTAGCAAGCAACTATCAGTGAATTCAGCTCTTAGCAGTGTATCAGCTCTTTAGCAGTGAATATCAGCTCTTGCTTGCTAAGTGCCCTGGCAGACACGGGGAGAGAGAGGAGAAGGCCGTATGCAGTTCTTCAGATGATGTCCTTTATTCTGGCATTCTCTTCGAAGGGTTGCAGTGACAGCTCTTCTGGCTTAACAGGGCAATATTTGGGGTTTATATAGGGTAGAGGGGTTTTGAAAAGTGGACCAATGGGAGAGTTGGGTACAATTTGGCCTATAGTCTTACAAAGAGATAAGAGAGGTCCGGGGGCTTCAAGGGGTTTCTTTTTGGCCACTCATCGTGACTTGCATTTCCTTATCTCAGGCCACTGACCGCCAGGGAGGCCTCACAGACTCTGAGGCTGCAACAATGGAGAACTTTCTTTGCTGATAGCCGGGGGCAGCAAAATGCTTCCTGGCAAGTATTGATTCAGCAGAAAGTCTATGATATATAATTATGCCACTGTCATTTTATATCAAATTACTTCTGCTCCACATCCTTGGGATTTCCCAGCTGAGCATTATGAAGTGGACAGAGAGCAGCCTGCACTTTTTAGCTTGCTTAAAAAACACAGATGCTGCTGATCCTGGAGGAGCAGCTGAAATTCTTCAGGGTAGGCTGGGCAAGAAGTCCTCTCTCATGGACAAAATGCCCTTTGCTCATGTTTGGAATTCCCCTAGAAGTGGCTGCTCCCCTGATTTTCCTGGTCTTTGCTGCTTTTTCCTTGCAGGAAGCCAAGCTGTGATGTTCCCTAAAATTCTCTGTGCAGTGGTGACACAGCAGCCCCTGGGTGAGGGCTGAGGGCTCAGACCCCTCATTGAGGTCGGGAGAAGTCTGATTTTCTGCACAGATCATCACTCACTGAAATTCAGCTGCTCTCACCTGGAATAGCTGTAGTGACTCCAAACACTGCCTGATCTCATTACACAAATAACCCACATAACAAGCTTTAGAAATTAATTGCTATTGATGCACAAAACCACTGCAGAAAGACCTTGTGCTCGTGACCATTGTTCCAATTAAAATTTTCTGCTCTGAAATCTGAGACTTAAATTAAAAAAAAAAACCAGCAGTGGAGAAGATTCCTGTGTGCCACTCACAATGCCCAGTGAGTTGTTCCTCATGCAACTGGGCAGATGTAATCTGAAAATAATTTTAGGCTGAAGGAGAGCAGGTTTAGATCAGATATTAGTAGAAAATTCCTCCCTGTGAAGGTGGGGAGGGCCTGGCACAGGGTGCCCAGAGAAGCTGTGGCTGCCCCTGGATCCCTGGAACTGCCCAAGGCCAGGTTGGACAGGGCTTGGAACAACCTGGGATAGTGGAAGGTGTTCCTGCCCATGGCAAGGGGTGGAATAGGTGATCTCTAAGGTCCCTTCCAACCCAAACCATCCTGGGATTCTATGGAATGACTGGAGAAGGTGTGCGGTAAGAACACCTGAGGCCACCAGGGGAAATAGTGTGGCTTTGTACCATCTTCCAAGGAAAAACCATTTCAAATACCAACAGCCAAATACCCAGAACTGATCCTTGCAGATGACAGATCACCTGCACTTCCATGTTTCCCTCTCATCCCACCTTTTTCCCATACAAAGATGAAACCCTGCCATGCAGATGAGGTGCATTTCCCGGGAGCTGATCCATTTATTTTCCCTCCGACATCACAATTATTACTTTCCATCGCACACTCGCCCCTCGCTGCCTCAGGCCCGTCATTGCCATGCAGAGCACAGGCTCTTTAGGAGCTGCTAACATTCATTAGCACTCTAGGTCCTCCCACAGAGCCAACCTTTCCTGGCTCATTGTCATTCTCTCCGTGACACCAGTGGCACCTCGAGCCATGAGCCGCCAAATTCCGACGGTGGCTTCGCCGGGTGGCATCAGAGCCTGCGTCACCCTGGTCCTTCACAGTTGTCCCTGGAGACACGAGGAGTCTGGGGTGGTAATTATTCAGATTCCTCTTGAGCTCCAGAGGTTTCCGAAGGGTTTCTCGCTCGCTGTCCTGTGCGATCCCGTTGCCATGGTGACCGGGGCGGGATGCTGGACACCAGCCTGGCTCCCCTTCTCAGAGGATGGGCTGGTGTAGCCCTGATTTCATGCCTGAGATGTTTTGGTTTCTGAAATTCTTTTCCCAGGCGATTTTCTGTAAACAAGAGAAATGTTTTTGTAACTGTAGCTATGTTATTCATTCTTTCTCACAGGAGGGGCTGCTTCTTGATGTCCCTCTGGTTTGATCAATGTGATTGAAGAGGTTTGCCTTTGTTTCACCAATCAAATTGGTCTGTGTAAAATAGTATAAAAGGGAGACGCATCCCAAAATAAAGGAGTAATTTTCAGCCTTCTGAATCTCGGAGTCTGTGTCGTTGTGGTGTAAAACAGCGTCAGGCTGGCTCGGAGTGGAGCTGGTGGTTGCCAGTGGAATTTTGCCACACCTGAGGAGAAATGTAAAAAAAAAAAAAAAAAAAAAAAAACAAAACAGGGAAATCTGCTCTAAAAAAGACTTGGAATTTTTTGCTTAAGCCTGATAACCAGGGATTCAGGGTTTTCCTTATTTTCATAGAATCACAGAATGGTTTGGGTTGAAAGGGACCTCAAAAATCATCCCGTTCCAAGCCATGGCTAAGGACATAAGGACATCTTTCATTTTGTAGATTAAATACAAAGATTAGAAGCCTAATCCTGGGACTGGACTAAACTTCCCATGGATGGAGTCGTTGTGGAGCAAACCTGAGCTGGGGCTCCTCTGTGTTGTGCCCTCGCACAAATTTACCTCCCTTCATGGGTGATCATCACTCCTGTGACCACATATTGTCCCAGCAGGACTGAGGCTCCATAACTCAGTGCTCTTCTATACTGATCTCTCTCCATTTCAGCAGGAAAGCACAATTCACCTTCCAAGAAACTGCAGAACTTTCTGATGCAATGTCAAGTCTGTCACAGGACCACGTGTCCTGGTGGTGCACGGAGAAGTGTCTTTGCAGTTTTGAGCAGGTCACCCTTTGTGACCTGGTTTTTGTCAGAGCAGCTCAGCTGACTTGTTCTGCTGGACACCGTGTCCGACACAACCTGTTTGTGGAGTCACTGCATTCATTAAATACAAATAAACTGAAAGAATGTAAATTTTGCATTATCTGTTTACTCACATCTCCCAGACCAATTGTTTATTTTGGTGAACTTCCAATGCCCTGGGCAGACAGGTCGTTGGAGCCACTAATAACATTTCTTTCTCCTCTGCTCAGCCTGTAATTATCTTTCTCTCCCTTTTATCTCCTCTGTAGTAAGAGTTCTGTTTCTTCAGTGGTACCTCAGGATGTCTGACCTTGTACTGGTTTGAAAGCAAAACCAGTGAAAGACTCCAAGTCAGAAACACAATTTAATAAGAGGAAAAGAAAAGAAATAAAAGAAAGTAAAATAAAAGTAATAGTACAAAAAACCACTGACAGAGTCAGAATACAACCTGACACCCTGTTAGGGTGGTAGCGGCAGTCCAGATGAGATGATCTTGTCGAAGCAGTGATCCTGTAGAAAGGTCTGGTAGCTCTTGTCTCCTCTGGAAGTCCAGTGGATAAAAAGCTGCCTGTGCTGTCCCAAACCCTGGATTATATCCAGGTGGGAATGCTTGGCTCCTCCCCCTGGGCGGAGCATCTCCCAATGGGCTGATCTCATTCTATGAGTCATACAGTGGGTCCTTGATGGCCCATTAAACAGAGATAACTCCCGGAGGAAGTTATCTATGAGTCATGTGGCAAGGCATTGTTAGGCTCGTTAACAGAAGATAAGGAAAACACTGCCCCACCTTGGCTCCAACGGCTCATGGGGATAGAATACAAACCTTGGGCACAATTTTACATTGTAACCTAGGACAGACCTACAAGAGAGATGGCCAAAGGGATGTGCTGCCACCAAAGCAGGAGACATCTTCAGCTGAATTTTAATGGGATGTTGTCAATTCAACAAGAAATCTGCTTTTTCTTGCTGGTCAGATGAGAACTTCCAGGCATGGGAAAGTTGGTGACAGAGGAAAGCAGGAGTGCTGCTGCCCAGGGAAGTCCTCCATGGGCACCAGTTGCTCATGGGCTGGATGAAGTGAGAGGAGATGGATCTTGCTTACAGAATTTCCCTGAATCACTCCTGCTGCAGGGTCCACGTAGCCAAGGGTAGAGTGTGGTGATTATGGAATATATTTTGATATTGTCACATTTCACTTCATGAACTGGACAGGGACACCTGGAGAACACTTCCCTGTTGGCAGGTTTTATCTCACTTTAACTGGGTCATCCTGGCACCAGCTCACCATCATCTCCAAGTCCCTTTCCCTCTCCTCCAAGAGCTCTTGGATCTCTGTATCAGTGCAGGAGCACCCTTGGCAGAGGCACCACTTCAACTCCACTCCTGGTTTGCTCTGGGTCGGTTCCACACTCTTTGGGAACTCACCTCATTTCTGGGCTGCTTTTGATTACCCCAAGCTTTCTGGGTGGGTTGGTTTAGCACAGCTAGTAAAAACCAATTAGTGACTGACTTTTAAAATTGATGGCCAGATTGGCCAATTAAATACAGGTATACACCTCTGGGTCACACAAGCTTTAAAATCAGCCCGGGAAGCCTGGGGAGGCTCTCTTCCTTCCAGCGGGCCACCAGGTAACATTGTGGGCAGCAGGGGGGGCCTGGCCCAGGCCCCACTGCCCCCTGGGCAGCTGGGCCAGGCCTGGCCAGGCCTCTGGGAGCTGCTGCCCATGGGGGAGTGGTCTGGGCCAGCTGAGCCCCCTTTTCCCCCCAGCTGCTGGTGGGGTAGAGGGGAGGCTGCAGCTTGGCAGTGCTGGCCGCATGCCCAGGGCTGAGGCAGAGGAGGCCAGGCCATGGCTGGGCCCGGTGGCAGCTGGCAGCGAGGGAGAGGAGCCTGCAGCCTCTGATAGCAGATCTGAGCTGGGCTACCTTGGGTGAGACTGAGGGGTGGGGGCAGGAGGCATCCACCAGCCAGGCTGCTCTGAATTTTCTCGGCCTGAGTTCTCTTCCCTCATCCCCACCACTTTTGAAAATCCTAGAAGCTGCTGCCCAGCAGAGATCACATGACCATCTGCAGGCCCAGGCAAGAATGTTAACTCTTTCCTGACACAGACAGACTTTTTAACACTCTAACCCTTCTCAGAGAGAGAGAAAAGGCCAAATTGGAGATATGTAAAAAGACAATATGAAGATGTCAAAGTCAGTAAAAGGAGAGTGACACCTTAGGTGGAAGAGATGACAAGTTGCCTTGGTCCTAGGCTGAAAATCTCCTATGAGTTGTGGTAACAGACTGTAATATGAATATGCTAGAGTATTCCTTTAAATCGTGGACAATATAAATTGAGGAGATGATTTGTGGATTTTGAGCAAAGGTATCTGTGATTTACTGAGTGAATACTGAATTAGAAGCTGTGATCTGGTGATCCCATGAGATGTTGGAACAGAGAGAGACAAGAAGAAACCCTTTGCTCCAGTGAAGAAGTGAGAACATATCTCTGTTCATTGAGATGGAAAATCCTTTGCCTTTGAGTTGTGCATCTTTAAAAGGTGACACCCCAGTATGTGTGTGTGAATCCACGGCCCATATGTAGTCATGAGAAAGGCTACATGATATGGAAGGTCCACAACTGCAGAAGTTCTGGGTGGGCTGCTTTAGTGAGAGTTGGAAGCCACAAGCAGACTATTTCTCTTGTGGAAAGTTACCAGAACAAAACAGGAGAGACTTCTCTCTCTCAAAGACAATGAAAGACTATTTTATAAGTGGTACTGATCCTGGAGTTCTGAATTCTGCCTCTTCACATTGTTTGTGGGAAAGTTAGCATTTTGTGGTAGGAGAAGGGGTTGTTTTGGAAGTTTCATTTGTGTTTTTTTTCTTTTCTTATTTTCTTCTTCTTAGTGTGTGTTAATAAAACTATCTGTTTACTTTTAAGTTGGGCCTGTTTTGCCTTTTCCTCCTAATCCTATCTCACAGCAGAAAGACATTAAACCACTACACTAAATTTGGCAAACAGAAACAGGTAACCACTACATGATTTGGTATTTCCGCTTGGTTTCAAACCAAACCAGAACACTGGGGAATGGTACAAGCTCCTGATGAGGTGATTTCAGCCCAGAAACACCCTAGGAAGAGGTCACCTTCCTTTTCTGGATCCTGGACTACCTCAGGCTGCCAATTTTAGCACTGCCAGAGCTGAGGATTTGTTCTTTATCACCTTCCAACCCCTGATGCTCCATAAACACCCAGGACTTGACTTTAGAACATCCCAATCAATACCTCCTTGCATCTATATTGCACAGAAGATATATAAAATATCCCAAAACCCTAAAGGATGTTGATCTTAGGGAAATTAGTGAAGGCCAAGTAGCTCCTTTGTGTTTTTCTACTACCAGACAGATGTTAATCCTTAATGAATTATGTTTGCCTGAATCCAGGAGCACCATTTATCCCTTGTGACGTTTGCTGAGTTGAATTATTGAGTGTTATAAATAACTACTCTTAATATGCAGGCAGTGTCCAAGTGCTTTTTATACTGATTCGGGAACAATCACAAACTAATAAAAAGAAGACTGCATTTGCGTATCTGCCCAGAAGGAACTCATCTCCCTGAAAAATATTCTGGTTTGCAAACTGCATTAGTCAATGGCTTTAGCACAGTCACTCACACAAGAAATTATGCTAATCCATGTGGGAAATTTCATTTTCCTTCAAAAAGAATGGAAGCACAGTAAGACA
Source organism: Acrocephalus scirpaceus scirpaceus (assembly GCA_910950805.1). Classification (NCBI taxonomy): domain Eukaryota; kingdom Metazoa; phylum Chordata; class Aves; order Passeriformes; family Sylviidae; genus Acrocephalus; species Acrocephalus scirpaceus. The sequence goes on from OU383776.1 coordinate 77,336,015, forward strand.
CAGAACAGCCCAAACGACTGCAGGGAGAGGCGCTGGCCTGAGAAATGGATTGCAGGATCTACTCAAATAAATCATGGTTTGTTAGGGAAAAATAGTAGGCAGGTTTAAATCAGAAATAGCTATGGACAAGTATTCAATAAACAAACAGAATTCAGGATTTTATTAGAATATGCAGGTGTTGTGTTACACGTGCAGGACTCGCAAAGCTTGGCTACTGAAAAATAACCACTTGGAAATATCTGAGAGAGAATCACAGAATCCCAGAGTGGTTTGAGTTGGAAGGGACCTTGAAGTTCATCTCGTTCCATCCCCTGCCATGGGCAGGGACACCTTCCACTATCCCAGGCTGCTCCAAGCCCTGTCCAACCAAAATAGCTGGAATACAACTTTAAATCACATGGACCATTTGGCCAATGCACCCCACATATCCCCACAACCAACAGAGTGGAAAATAATGTAAAAATCCTGGGATTCTGTGATTTCTGGGCTATTTAATTTTGGATTCAATGAGGAGGACATGGAGAAGCTCAGCTTGGCCCTGTCACAAGAAACCTGAGGTGACCTGCAGAGCTCAAATCCAGAGTTTGCTCCTCACCAAGTGAGACAAACCCAGTGCCAGCACCAAGCACTGAATATTTCAGCAATGGGAATGTGATGCCTTGGCCAAAACCCTGAGTCCTTAATTGCCAGCTTTGAATGTTTGAATCTCTGTTTGAATAAGACCATCAAGCTGTGCTTTAAAGCAGCTTTTTAGTCAAAGGAAGATACAAATATTCTCATGTCTGCAAAAGATCCCATCAACTGAAAAAATCATGAGAAAGCCTCTCCTGAGTGAAGCCTGGGCTGGGTTGTGAATCTTTAATGTGCATTTCTTCAGTTCCTTTCAACACTCAGTAAATTCACATTCTCTTTGACAGAGTAGACATTTTCATGAAGTATTTATAGCAGCCAAGCAAAATAACCTGATTTCCTTTTTAACAGAGGTTTTTGGGAGGCAGCTCCCAAATCCCAGTCTTCCTTATTTACTCTATAAACAACAAAGAGATCAAAAAATAAAATGGAACTGCAATTACACTGTTTTTTCCAGTGGAGAATACCTTCTTTTATAAGAAAGTCTGAGTAGATTCTGGCTGTTCTGTACAGCTCAATTATTTATGAGTTAGGAGGAGAAGGGAGAACTGGGAAGAGCTGAGGGAGGAGGAAAGAGCAAACCCAAACATGCTCCTGTGTCATCAAAACAGCCCATCTCCTGGGCATGTCCCCAGCATGGGGAGGAGGGTTTTTTCTCCAGGGAAAATGGCTTCATCAATTGATAAAATTCACTGCATGACACAACTGACAGACTTCACTCAGAAAAACAGGGTGGACAACGATTCTCCATCCTATGGGTGAGTTCCTTTCACTTGGTGGAAAAAGTCCTGCTGGCTGAAGACCCTTGGAGGGCAGCTCCTCAACCTTCCTTCTCCAGCGGCTCCATGGTGGCCAAGTCCTAGTGTTGTCCCACCTGACACAACAAATATTCCAGATTTTGGATGGATTTTCTCAGTTTCCTACAGGCTTGTGACTCATGATCTACTGCCATTAAAGTGGCTGGGTTTACCCAGTGGCAGAAAGATGAGATTCTACAAATGTGAATCCTCTGCTCCAGCTTCTGCATTTTATAAGTTATATTTCCCCATTTAAATGACTCCAATAAATGTGGCTTGCTGGTCAGTTTAGCAAGATGAGTGTTTCTGGTGAGGTCCGTGCAAGACAAATAAGCAGGTTTCAGTAAAATGACTCATAACATTTCATAGAAATTATTAAAAAATCATAAATGAGTGTTGCTTACCACTAATTGCCCATTTACAGCTATATTCCCATTGCTTCCTTCAGAAGTTTCACCAATCAGACCTTTAAAAAATATACAAGGAACTTAAAGATGTTTGTTACGATTGATTGGATGCAGATGTCTATAAAAAATGGAAAATGGGAAAAGGAGAGCAATATCTCTGAGTTTTTCTTGCTTTTATGGGCAGCAGAAGACCTGGCTGCTGTCATTCCTCTGCCTGAAGGCAAAGATTTCCATTACCAGTGAATCAGTCACATGAGCATGGAAAGAGATAAAAATTGGTCCTTTGTACAATGTTCAGCCAAGGTAATTAATTGGGGATTGATTCAGGAGGAATCCAACTCATTTGAAGTCTACAGTGATAAAATCATGACAGACAGATTGGAGCAGGAGAAACTCCAGCCTGGCAGGACACAGAATGAGCTCTGGGTGTGGGAGCAGCCAGCCTGCCCCAAGGCTTTCCCAAGTATTTCCAAAGCTGGGAATTTTCTGTTTAACTCTCAGGAGTGGCACTCCTGTCCCCATTTCAGCTCCATGTGGCTTCTACCACCTTGGAGGGCTGAGGCTGCAGCCTCATGCCCGGTTCCGCTGGGATGGGACTTTGTAAAGCATGTAAACTAATTATTCATAAACCACCTCCATAAGCCACATCGTTCTTTCCATCTACACAATTTTCCTCACTCTGAAATATGATCCAGTTAGTGCTGTGCTGTCACTGGGCTGTCCTGCCCCTATCCTTGTGGAAAAATTGGTGCCATCTTCTCCTGGTTTTCCAGCCCAGCATCCCTGATTGCTGGATTACTCAGAGCATTACTGCCCTGTAATCTCAGCCTCCTCCCTCTCCTTCCTCTTTTCCATGCAGCTCTGCTGACCCTCTAATTGGGAATTCCTCAGTTAACACTGTCCTTTTTTCCTCTCCTGAGCTACCCAGGGCTGTGGCTTCACCAGCCTGAAATATTCCCTTCAATACCCACTTTTGATCCAATTATAGATCAAACAATCTGACAGGCAGAGCAGCATCCATGCTGATGGTGATGAATGGAGCAGACACCAGCAGGATGCTGACCGCTGGATCCACCCCACTCATCTCCAGGACGAGGATGGATGCTGGGATCTGCACACTCATTTGGAACCTGGAGCTGGAAAAGAGATAAAACCCAGGCAGTAAAGTCCTGCTGCAGAATTTAATATTCCCCCTGCCAGTTGTTAAGGTTTTGGTACAGAACAAGGGTTCTTAAACCTGTTATTCCATAATGAAGTGGGGTTTTAAGCCTGTTATTCCACATTCCACTATTTTACCAGGCACACAGAGAACTGGATCAGAGCAAGAGTTTTTTGTATTTTATGTACAGCAGAGCTGGCTTGTTGTATTTTTGGTAGAGCCTTGGCTGCTCAAAGTAATTTTCAGTATTTCTAGTGAGTTAAATTTAAAAAACAATGAAGTTTCATGTTGGCTCCCAGGGGAAATAGAGATGGAAATAATGAATCCACAAATACTCCATGTGCTCCACAAAATGGTGATGCTGCACCAGAGCAGAGGAGGCGGCCATGGCAAAACCTGGCACAAAACTTCCTGTGGAATTTCCTCCTGAATTCCCTGAGCCCTCTGGATACCCAGGAAAACATGAGCCAGAGTAATCCTGACTCTTGTTTTTTGTCTGCCTGATATTCTTCACACTCAGGTGTTTGGTGTCTCTTGGTGCATCCTCAGCTCCTGGAGTTGAATGGCTCTAAGCAGGCTTTACCAGGATGCAGGAATATGATGTGTGGATAAAGGAAAACCTTTTAGAAATTTGGTTTTTGCCAAATCTTGGGAAAAACACATTAGGAGAAGAGCTCCTGCATGCAGCAGCACTGAGGCTGTTTCTGTGTAAGCAAAAAGAGCCTTTTTCAGGTTTGAATTTAATTTGGGTATAATTTGAATTTCTATTTTCTGCATTTTGAATTGTACAGAAAATGTAGAAAATCGACCTCTCAGTCAATCGCAGTCCTCCCCCAAATGCTACCAAAGTAAAATTTAGCTGTTTTTGCAAGCAAAGGAGTTGTTTTGGAGCTCTCAGTAATAAAATACTTCAGACAGAGCTAACAGCCTCTCTCCAAAAGGCAGCAGTCATTCCTGCCCTCCAACTTTAGAGATCCTTATTTTCATTAGTTTTTTATTTAATGAAAGAATAAAACCCACATGCTCACACAGAATCAGCACAGAGACAAAACCCCAGGAAAGTCTATTTTAAATAAGAAATCAATGTAATTTTGCACCACAACCCTTCTTCCCAGTCTTCCCAAAAATCTGCTCAGAAGGATAAATTTCAGGTGGGACATTGTGGCTGTGAGCAATGCTGGGTAGAAGATATTTTTATTTATGAAATGTTGTGTTTTGTTATAGATTCATGGGTGCCATGCCACTGATTCCCACAAATCTCATGTCCCATCTGAGCTCTTATGGATGTGAATCCCTGGATGTGTTACAGCCCTGCATCCCTTGCCAGGCTTATTTAACACCTTATCTCCTTCCCTGACAGGAATAACACTTGTTTTAATTTTAATTGTATATGTAATTTTAATTTTAATTTTAACTTTAATTTTAGTTTTAATTTTAATTTTTGTTTTAATTTTAGTTCTAATTCTAATATTTTTGTTTTCTTAGTGAAGTCCCAGGTGCTGCCAGGAGATGGGATTTTCCTGGGCATCCTGGAATTTTCCATGTGTTAATGTGGATGAATATTTCCTGAATATTTGCCTGACATAGATGACCTCAAGACCTGGAATTGCTTGGTAAGGGATGAATAAAATTCTTATCTCCTATTTTCCTGGCTCTCAGTAGCAAGAGGAATGATTTGTGCACTTTGAGTTGGCCTCTAATCTCCTTTAATGGGCTTCCCTAATGGGAAATAAATAGATTAGGGTCAAACCCCTTGTCTGATGCTCACATGGAGATAACACTGATAACACTCCAACAGGAAAGAATTTCAAATCCAACAGGTTCCAGGGAGCTCCTCCCTCTCGGATACCATAGCACAAAGGTGGTTTGAGAGCTAAAAATAAGCTTTATTTGACTCACTGGTACAAAGTGATGAGGAAGCTTTAACCTATTGATCCAGGGCACAACATCATGTGTGGCAATGATCCCTGTGGGAGCTCCGGGGCTGGATGTGGAATTAAAGGAGCATTTACCACCCTCACACGAAGCCTCTGGAGCTCTCTCTGCCTTCAAACATGTTTTCCTTGGTGTTTGCATGAATTGTGCCCATTGTTTCCCTGCTAGGAAAGAGCAAAATGCTTTCCAGCATGGAAATTATTTGCCATTTTATTAATAAAATAATTCCATTGTATCCAACAAAAGGGCATTTGCTCCAGTTCTCATCACTCCCAGTTTTCCCTCTTTCAGTGCAGTTTCACAGCACTATGTCCAGACTTTTTTTCCATTGTTAACAGAAAGGGAAAAACATCACACCTGGGGTAAATCCCAATTCTTCCCTTCTGCAGACGCACAAGCACGAACCCCATCCCAGAAACAAACCTACCATCAAAAAAAACCAATCCCATTTTTGCCCCATTTTGCTCTGATACAAAACTCTTTTCCAGGAAAACAAGCAGGAAGGAGCAGTGTCCATTACAACCAGACTTCCATGTTATGAAGACTGAAAAAAAATCTACCATAAGGAAAATTAACCTTTTTATTTTCCTTTTGCCCTCCTTAATGGTTCCTAAGTCACTCGAAGTTTTGAGGGTAAAAATTTCTTCCTAAGCAAAGCCTTGGACCATCCCAGTTCTGAGGGATGTTTATGGCCAAGCCATAAAGTGATGGTAATGGAAATGTTGATAATCTTTAACCACAGTGATCCCAGCTGGCCCCTCTGATTAATAAATTATATAAAATGAGGATTATAAAAAGGAGACTGATTCACCAGGGCTATCTGCAACTGAGTGGTGAAAACAAGTTGGATTTTCAGCCCTGCCACGTGTTTTGGGGTTTTTTCCCAGTTTTTATTTTGACTCAACAGCTGGAATATTTTAAATTAGTGTTGGGGATGTGTTAAGATTTTATATTGTGAATATTTCAGTGGGTATGAGTCTTTAATATTCTGCTTTGTTCAGGAAATTTGAGAATTATGGTGCAGAAATGACACAAAAAACATTGTTCTATGGTGCACCAGCAAAACAACCAGCTGAAATTTGTCACAGTGCTGGCTGTACTCTTGTAATCAATTTAGCTTTGTACACGTTTCCTAGGTTACAATGTAAGATGTGCCCAAAGTATGTATTCTATCACCATCTTCATGAGCTGTTGAAACCAGGTGGGGCAGTGTTTCCCTTATCTTCTGTTAATGGGCCCATCAATGCCTTGCTGCATGACTCATAGATAACTCCCTCCGGGAGCTATCTTTGTTTAATGGGCCATCAAGGACCCACTGTATGACTCATAGAATGAGATCATCCCATTGGGAGATGCTCCGCCCAGGGGGAGGAGCCAAGCATTCCCACCTGGATTAATCCAGGGTTTGGGACAGCACAGGCAGCTTTTATCCACTGGACTTCCAGAGGAGACAAGAGCTACCAGACCTTTCTACAGGAATCACTGCTTCAACAAGACCATCTCATCTGGACTGCCACTACCACCCTAACTAACAGGGTGTCAGGTTGTATTCTGACTCTGTCAGTGGTTTTTTTTGTACTATTGCATTTATTTTATATTACTTTATTTTACTATATTTTACTTCTTTTCTTTTCCTCTTATTAAATCGTATTTCTGACTTGGAGTCTTTCACTGGTTTTGCTTTCAAACCAGTACAACATGCAAAAATGTTCCCTTTGGGAAATGTGCTCGATATCACATTTTCCCCGTGCCTCTGGAACGCTGAAAGGATCAATAGTGACCTGAACCAGCAAGCAGATGGATGTTTCCCTCCACAGCTTGTTCAAATGTTCAAAATTTAAAATTCTTTTGGTTAAACAAGTCAAAATGCTTTAATGGGCTGGGGAAAAAAACATGGATCATTCAGTCTTGGAGCAGGGAACTCCCAGGTTTCCTGGGCAGAGCCGGGCAGTGGAGCTCAGCCACAAGCTCTCACTGCACAGCCTATGCTAATGAGCCTCATTATTTAATGATAAACAGCAACATTTAAATAGCGCAGCCATTACTACACATCAAGCCCTTTAATTAGGCTGGGGGCTGGTGGGAATGAGCATGTGCGGGAGGCTCTGCTCTGGAATGTGGCCACGGGCAAAGGCAGAGTCGGGATGTGCCTGCGGCCTTCCCTCATGGGTTAATTACCCACTACAATCACTCTGCTTTTGGTGTTAATTGGCACAGGGTGTTGCTGCTGCTGCCTCAGGGATGGCTCCAGCTCCCTGGACACTGCCCGGGATGACCGTGACACTGCCGGGTGGGACAGGGATGGTACAGCCGAATTCCAGAGCCAGGATCTCAGCCCTTCATTCCCTGCCAGCAGAGCCTGCAGCCTCCCCTGCCAACCACCCATGGGGCCTCAGTTCCTTCCTTTCCCTGGCACTTTTCCTCCTCTAAAACGCATCCTCAGACCTGCCCAGGTCTTTCCCACAGGCAGGAGTGTCCATGGGCACAGGACCATGGACACATGGAGCCAGGAGGAGGTTTGGCTGCAGCATCCCCTGCTGAGCAGTCATTCCCACCCTTCAGCTCAGGAGGCGTCTAAGTGAAGGATTTGGAGCTTCATCCACCTGCCGGGGCTGCTCCAGGAGGAGCCCGTGTGAGCCCACACATAAATAATTCCTTGTGTCCTCCCCGCTGGAGACACAAATCCATAGAACCCACGTGGCAGACGGGCTGGAGGAGCCTCAGCAGCGTCCCTGGAGCTGCCAAGCGGCTGCTTGTGTTGTCACTACACGGGAGAGGAGCTCTGGGACACGGCTGTCGCTGACTGGAAAAACAATGGAACACGACAAAAAATTATGAAACTGCCGAACTGGGGAAGAATTGCAGCTCAGAGTTTATCCTTAGAAGGATAAACGGAGGCAGGATGTGGACCCTGGGGTGGAGCTCTGCTGAAATCACCACTCAGGTTTTCTTTCACTCCAAAGCCTGTGCTTGTACATCAGCCTGCCTCAAAACTGGCTGCCCCCAAAGCCAGGAGGGTTCACTGTCTGACAGTGAAAAGTATCTTGCAGCTTTGCCAGTGTTTAAAAACCAAATTTAATCAGTTAATCAAATATTTCATAGTTAATTTTATTCATTACATCACTTTTCTCAAGATAGAGCTTTGAAATTGCTGAAGACTTTTATTGTAGCCTTTTCTAACTGAGAAATAACCATTTAAAGAATAAAACAAAAGACCCAAATCACCCAAAACCACTTTTAGTAATGATATAAGTGTGAAAAACAGATTTCAATGAATTGGTGAGAAATGTCTGGTGGCTGGGTCCAAGGTGCTGGGCAGGGTCTGCACTGAGGTCTGTACCTGTTGTAACACCTCCCACCTACCTGGGACCAGGGTGTGCTGGGCTGGGTGACTTCATCCACCTTCTGCTCCTCCAGCTGGGTTATTTCCTGAAATAATACCCTGTGCCTGCTGGAGATGGTTTTCCAGCTAATCCCGGCTGCCCTGGCTGGGAATTGTTTCGAGTCTGGTTAGGCAGTGGCTAGCGGACCGGCCACTACCTCCTTAGTAGTTCAGAAGCCACACGAGAGCTGTTAGTGAGGCTCGACGAAGGTAAGAAGAAGGAGGCCTCGTGGCAAGATAGAGTTTATTGTCACATGCACCCCATGGTGCAGGCACCCACGCGTCCAGGAGAGAGAGCGAAGGAGGTGGGCTCATTGCTTATCAGGGACCAGGGGAAGGGGGTGGATACAAGAGGGAAAACCAATCAGGGGAATGGGGAGGGCACATAGACAGCAAATAGGAAACGAGGGGTGGGGGACTCCCAGCCTGCTCCAATCTGGGACTGAGTCCCTCCGAAGTCTCTGGAATGAGGGGGAGAGGCTTCCCGGAGGGGGGCAGGCACTGGGAGGAGAGCAACAGATGATTGACAACATATTGCAACAGAGGGGAACAAAGGGAATTTCCCCGGCGGGAGATTGTACCAGATGGGGAGAAGTACAGGGGGAACTTGGGAAAAACCATTACAGAACAAATTATTATTAACAATAAGTAAAAACCAGAAAACGCGCCGCTACATTTCCCCCTTTCTTTTTACAAAAAGATGGCAACTTAAACTATAAACAACTAGTTGGTGGCCACAGCTCAGGGTCTTCCTCAGGGAGGTCTTTTTCTTCTTCAACGCTCACTTCTGCTTCCGGTGGAGCTGTGACGACCATGACTTGGCTTGCATATGGGGGGGAGACAGCTTGAAATCAACTTTTTAACAAAATAACGAATGCAGCTAAACGCGCCGAGAATACACAAAATCATAAACAAAACAATTAGGACAGGACGAATGATAAACCCAGCCCACCCAGGTAGACCCCAGTCCTCAAAAAGTCTATCTAGCCAGTTGGATGTTTGAGGACAGCTTGTTCTTGATGTCTCTGACAATTTTGCAGATTGTGGTATGGATGTCTCCGACAAGTTTTCTGGTCGTGGCATGGATGTTGGCACTGTCCATGCCACGGTCGGAGACTGAAGGCTGGTGAGCAGCAGCAGGGATAGAAGTCTGGCTGCTGTCAGTGGGGCCATCGCTCTATGTGGGTCTGGACCTGAACTAAATAGAACAAGAAACCAGAACATAATTAGAGAAAGGGCAAAGGGGTAAGGGGAGGACAAACTCATCCCAGGAGTTCCACCGGTGCCTTTTTCTTCTCCATGCAGCCACTGAGACCTGCGAGTACTTGGGTCTTTTTTCCCCAGAGACTGCGGGGCGGTATGGCTTCACCCATTTCGAGGGGACCCACCTCAGTCCCCTGGGGGTGGACACGCAAGCATATCCACGACCCCAAGTGACCAAGTCATGTGAGCCCTCGACTCCACCAGTCTCTGGGTCTCGCATGAGGACTTGCGGACGCACCTTCAGGGCCAGCTGCTCACACCCACCAAAGTGATGAACGATTGGTGGGCTCAAAGCCTCAAAGGAGCAGTTTAAAAAATTGATGGTGTACAAGGCCCTGGAAAGACGGATCGATGGAGGCTCGACCTTCAGGACCGGTTGTTGCTGGTCCAGGACCCGTTTGATGTCATGATGGGTCCTCTCTACCATGGCTTGACCAGTTGGGGAGTGGGGGATGCCGGTCTTATGTTCTACTCCCCATTGCTGCAGGAAGTCACGGAATTCCCTGGAACGGTACGCTGGCCCATTATCTGTTCTGAGGACCTTTGGGATGCCTAAGAAGGAGAAAGCCAGCAGGAGATGCTTGATAGCATCCCCAGATTTCTCCCCTGTGTGGGCAGAGGCAAAGACTGCACGTGAAAAGGTGTCCACTGAGACGTGGACGTACTTCAGCCTACCAAACTGAGGCACGTGTGTCACGTCTGTCTGCCACACCTCGCAGCTGCTCAACCCTCTGGGGTTAGCCCCAGCGCTGATGGTTGGGACAGCATGCTGCTGGCACGTGGGACAGGTTGCCACAATTGCCCTTGCCTGTTCTCGGGTTAGATGGAAGTGGTGAACAAGGCCTGAGGCATTCTAATGGAACAACTGATGGCTGATTTTGGCCTGCTCGAAAAGATTCGGCAGTGGGGCCATCTCCACAGGGGCAGCGAGAGCATCAGCCCTCCTGTTCCCCTCTGCGATGAACCCTGGCAAATCCGTGTGTGACCTGGTGTGCATCACGTAAAAGGGTTCCTCTCGGTGGGAGATCAGCTTAACAAGCTTTGAGAGCAATTCAAAGAGGGCAGGGTTGGACACTTCCTTCAGGACTGCATGCTCTGCTCTGGATACTACACCTGCTACATAGGCCGAATCAGTGATTAAATTGAAGGGTTCAGAGAACTTTTCGAAAGCCCGGACGACTGCGGCCAACTCAGCAACTTGAGGGGAACCCTCAACAATAGCAACATCTTTCTCTCACTGCTGAGTCTGAGGGTCCTTCCAAGTCAAGACTGACTTGTGGGACTTTGCGGATGCGTCTGTAAAAACTGTCAGGGCTTCTAAAGGCCTTTTGCTCTGAACACTCTCAAGAGCAAATGTGAATTGAGCATCCTCATTAAAAATTTTGTGGGCAGGCCGATGAATTGAAATTTGTCCTGTGTAGCTATCTAGTGTTGCCCTGATTTTCAAAAGCCTTTTGATATTTACATATTTGGAGTCAGAATTCCCACACTTTTCTCAAAACACTATGTGTTTTTCACATTCCTTCTTGGAGGAGGAATGAATTGACAGACTGTTCAACTAGCCAGTGTGATTCGGAGGAGATATGTTATCCTCCAATCCACTCTCATTTTAGAGAGTCTATAAAATGTAGAAACTGTAAATAAAGTTCTCCCTTTTTGCCTTGGGTGACTGAGCGTGTCCAGTGTCCTCCTTCCGTGTCTCGGCGTGACAACTGGTGACCCCGACTGAAACAATTGGTGACCCCTCGTGTGAACAGCGTTTGGTGCTCATCGGAGTGTCAGGCACTTTGGGTGAGATCGGTGATTTTAAACCCCTCTCTTCCCTGCTTCTGTAGTGGCCGCTTGGCACTTTGCCTGCAGCTTTTGGAAACATGCCAACCCTTGCGTCCTTCGGGGAGGATTCACTGGTCCTCGATATCTGGAGAGATTTGCTGGAAAGGAGACAGGTTTCTGTCTCCCAGGGTGGCTTTGAGAAACTCTTCCTGTGGGCGAGAAGCCAAGGGTTTTTTTCAGATCCCAAGGAGGCGTTTTCCAGGGAGGCGTGGTCTCTGCTTGGAGAACACCTCCTTGAGACCCTCTCTATTGACTGTGACGTTGAGATCGCACAACTTTTGATGCACTGGAAGAAGTTTGATGGGCTTTTCCACTGGTCTGAGAGCTCTAGTCCCCAAGGTTCTGTTAGAGATCTCGGCTCCCGGCCAGGTTCTCCCGTCCCGGAGGGCCGAGGGGGTGAAGGGGAGGCCGAGGTCCTTTCAGAGGCGGGGGGGGATTTCGAGCTGCAGCAGGAGGCAGAGCCCTCCCTCCCCCCCCGCGGCGCTGTGAAGGGAGACAGCGCTGTCTCGGAGCGTGGCCCTCGGGCCCCCGGCCAAAGTGTGGGCAGTGCCCTGCTGCCTGTGGGAGGCCCCGTGGGGCCGGCGAAGCCGGCCCCACCCCTCCCTGCTCCGCAAAAGCGGCGGAGTGGGAGAGAACTGCCCCCCCCTCGTGCCTTCCCGGCGTTCGGGGGTGGGGAAGAGTCCCAGGATCGGTCTCTGCCTCTCATTGGGCGGGACTCTGTAACAACGCTGTGCCCACATTGTGGTGTCTGCACGATCCACCCCCTGGGGGCGGGAAAAGCGGGGCCGGCGGGTCCGCCGCCGCCCCGGCAGGACTTCCACCGACCCCCCCTGCCTCCGTGCAGCCCGAGGGGCGTGCCTGGGCAGTGGAGGCAGGCGGGGATGGGGCTCTGACCGGCCTGTCCGGCACCGCCCCGCACCTAGCGGGGGGGGCGTTGCCTGCGATGGGTCTCAGAGCCGCGAAAGGGGTCCTCTTAGGGGCGGTTCCAGACCCCCCCTTCCCCACGCTGCCCCCGGGTGCGACGGGGGGTGGTGTTTTTGGCGCGGGGATGACCTTGGGCTTGGGCGGGGCTGCGCAGCTGCCCCCCCCCTTCCCCGCCTTGCCCCCGGGTGCGACGGAGGGCGGTGACCTGGCTCAGCGAGCCGCGCCCCTCTCTGCGTCCCGTTCCCCCCCCGCGCTGCGGCGGTCATTGCCCGCGGCTGCGCCCGTCCCGTCTGCGCCGGGACCTTCGCCGGCTGCCGCGGGGACCCGTGCCCGTGATGTGGCTGGGGCTGCTGGTTCCTCCGTGGGCGTAGGTTCAGCTGCAGCCAGCCTGGGCCCGGCGCTCCCCCTCTCTGCGGGTGCAGGCGACGTGATGTCTGGTGGTGTTGAGCTGGCCCCCGGTCAGGCACCGGACCCAGAGCCTGTGAGGTCCACGGGACGGGATCTAACGGGTGCTGCTGCCTCATCGGGGGGCTTCCAGGCTTTCCCTGTGCTTAGGGGTGTCACCCAAAATACTTATCAGCCCCTATCCTGGAAGGCTACAATGGAGCTCCGTGATCAGGCTGGAAAATATGGTCTGGGGTCTGACCAGGTCATGCAGATGCTTCGTGTGCTGGCTGCTGACTTGCTGACACCCTATGATATACGAAGCATAGCTCGTGTTCTTTTTCAGCCTGTGGAATACGAGATCTTCGAGTCCATATGGACTGAGTTAGCAGTCAGGGCCGTGCAGTGGAACACCACGCGGGCTCCAGGGGACCCCAGACGTGAGATCAGCACGGATGTGCTGCTGGGCACAGGCAATTATGCTAGCCCGAATGGGCAGGCTGGATTTGACCCCCTGGTGCTTGAGCAGTGCCAGGAGACAGGCATGGCAGTAGTCATCCAAACCATTGAAATGGCAGCTCCGAAGGAATCCTTTGTAGCAGCTGTCCAGGGGGCTGACGAGCCTTTCCTGCATTTTGCAGGCAGGCTGACTGCTGCTGTGGAGAAACAGGTAGCAGATCCTGACGCAAGGAGACATATACTCAAACACCTTGCGAGGCACAACGGCAACGCTGCCTGCAAAGCAATTACAGAGGCGCTTCCTGGGGATCCTTCTGTCCCCCAGATGGCACAGGCCTGTGCAAGGTTGCGCACCTCAGGTCGTAAGTGGGCTGCTGTGGCCACCGCCATGCAGCCTGCTATGACCACTGCCATGCAGCCTGCTCTGGCCCCTGCTGTGCAGCCAGTCTGGGCAGTGCCCCAGGGCAGCCAGCAGCAGAAAAGGTTTGTGCAGGCCAGCGGGAAACAGGGGAAGAAGCGAAAGAAGTCCACGATTCCTTTGTGTTTCTGTGGTCGCTGTGGCAGACCGAATCATCTGTCAAATGCGTGCAAGGCCACTGTTCACGTTAACGGTCAGGCCTTGCTGGCTCGGGAAACGGAAAGCGAAGCGCGAAGGGGAGACGCGCGCAGACAAAAATCTCTCTCCAAGTCCCAGAGCCGATGGAGGTCTGCTCGGTCAACTTGCAGCCAGCACCCGCGGCTCAGCAGGTGTTGATGTCTGCACAGCAGACACGGTTGGGTTAGAGACCAGCAACGTGCACAAGGTCCCATTGGATGCCTTTGGCCCCTTGGGTGATGATATGAGTGCTCTCTTTATGGGGAGGTCTAGTACCACCCTTCAGGGTCTCATTGTGCACATGGGACTCATTGATGCGGATTTCACGGGACAAATTTGTGCCATGGTATCCACATCAAAACCCTCTGTCACTATCCCAAAGGGAACACGGCTTGCTCAACTTGTGCCTTTTAGATCCTCTGTTCGCAGGGCAGTTGACCGGTCGCGAGGAGACGGCGGCTTTGGGTCCACTGGGCTGCCTCGAGTGCACTGGACCACTGTCCTGTCCAACGACCGTCCCACAATGCCGTGTACCCTGTCCATCCCAGGCGCAACACCTCCAGAAATTTGCCTCCGTGGACTGATTGACTCCAGCGCTGACATCACGATCCTCTCGCTCGCTGCCTGGCCCCCAGAGTGGCCCTTGAGTCCAGTGCAGATGTCTGTTGCGGGACTGGGAGGAACGAAGCAGTGCTACGTGAGCCAGCAGCCCGTGGTCATCACGAACTCAGAGGGACAATCAGCTGTAGTCCGGCCTCATGTCACTTCGACTGAGGCTAACCTCTGGGGGAGGGATGTTCTGGCCGTGTGGGGGGTGCGCATCGGGACGGATTTTTAATGGGGGCCACTGTGACGAAGGGCACAGACTGTCCTACGCCTCCTTTACGGTGGCTGGTGGACAAACCTGTCTGGGAGAACCAGTGGCCCCTCCCTAAAGAAAAGCTTGTTGCCCATCGATATCTAGTGCAGGAGCAGTTGGACCAGGGTCATCTGGAGCCTTCTACCAGTCCCTGGAACACTCCTGTCTTCTGCATTCGAAAAAAGTCTGGGAAATGGAGGTTGTTACAAGACCTCCGGAAAGTGAATGCCGCGATGGAAGGCATGGGAACGTTGCAGGAGGGCATGCCATCGCCTACCATGCTTCCAGCGGATTGGCCGATCCTCATCGTGGATCTGAAGGATTGTTTCTTTACGATCCCTTTACATCCCGATGACAAACCAAAATTTGCCTTCACGGTGCCAGCAATTAACAATGCTGAGCCCGCACAGAGATATCAATGGACGGTTTTGCCCCAAGGGATGCGGAATTCTCCCGCCATATTCCAATGGTATGTGGCCCGTGCCTTGTCTGGAGTTCGCAGGCAGTTTCCCAACGCCCATGTATATCACTACATGGACGACATTCTGGTGGCTGCACCCACCCAGGATGAACTGCTGAGGATACAGCCTCGGTTGATTGATGGCTTGCACGCTCATGGGCTGCAAGTGGCTCCAGAAAAGGTTCAACAACAGACTCCTTGGAAGTATTTGGGGGTCAAGATTCTGGAACGGACAATCCGTCACCAGGAGGTGCAATTTGTGCGTTCGGTGAAAACACTGAACGACGCCCAGAAATTGGTAGGCGTCATCACGTGATTGCGTCCGTATTTGGGACTAACCAATGCACAACTGTCTCCTTTATATGATTTGTTAAAGGGAGACACCGATTTAAAGTCACCTCGTGAATTGACCCCTGAGGCACATAAAGCCCTGGAGGAGGTTCAGCAAGCTGTTTCCGCTTGCCAAGTGTACCACATTGACCCCTCCGTTGATATCACTGTGTTCATCACTGCTCCAGATTTACATCCTACAGGTATCATCGGCCAATGGAATGATAAATGGTCGGAGTCCTTGCACATCTTGGAATGGGTCTTCCTGCCCCACCAGCCGCAGAAGACAGTAACTCCGTTAGCTGAGCTGGTTGCTCGATTGGTAATCAAATGCCGGCAACGGTGTTTGCAATTGATGGGAGCAGACCCCGCAAAGATCGTGATCCCAATTGATCGGGAAAATTTTGACTGGAGCCTTGCAAACAGTGTTACCATGCAGTGTGCTCTGGAAAATTTCACAGGGCAGATTGTTTATCATCTGCCCAGCCACAGGCTACTGCACGTGGCGAAAAATACACAGATTTCTTTGCGGCCCAAATGTAGCCAGGAACCGGTGCAAGGACCCACCGTCTTCACGGACGGTTCGGGAAAGACAGGAAAGGCCATTGTAACCTGGAAGGATGGAGCAGAGTGGCAGGTTGTCGAAGGTCATGAGGGTGGTTCAGCCCAATTGGTTGAGCTAAAGGCTGCGGTCATGGCATTCGAGAAGTTTTCCCAGGAGCCCTTCAACTTGGTCAAGGATTCCGCCTATGTGGCCGACATCACACAGAGACTGGGTTATTCAGTTCTGAAGGAGGTCAGTAATCCTGCCTTGTTTCAGTTACTGAAGACCCTGTGGTGTGCCATCCAGGCCCGGGTTCACCCATATTATGTTCTGCATACAAGGAGCCACACTAACTTGCCAGGGTTTGTAGCGGAAGGTAACGCAAGGGCTGACAAGTTGGCTAACCCAGCGTGGGTAGCACCTCAGCCAGATGTACTCGTGCAGGCCAAGGCATCACATGAGTTCTTCCACCAGAATGCACATACGTTGCAAAAGCAATTTCAGCTGACAGCGACTGAGGCTCACAACATTGTTGAGTCATGTGACGACTGTCATGCCCTTGGTGCACCTTTGCCGGCAGGGGTAAACCCCAGAGGCCTTAGGGCCTTGGAGCTTTGGCAGACCGATGTCACCCAGGTTGCCGAGTTTGGCCGGCTCAAGTATGTGCATGTCACGGTGGACACGTTCTCCTCTGCAATGTGGGCCTCTGCTCACACTGGAGAAAAGAGCCGTGATGTCATTGCCCATTGGAGGCAGGCCTTTTCCATTCTTGGTATACCTTCTGCTGTGAAAACCGACAATAGTCCTGCTTATGCATCAGGGAAGGTGCTGCAGTTCCTGCAGTTGTGGGGTGTTTCACACAAGTTTGGTATCCCACATTCTCCGACTGGTCAAGCTATTGTAGAACGCGCTCATGGTACTCTGAAGCCGGTTCTACAAAAACAAAAACGGGGAATGCAGGGTGAAACCCCGCACAGTCGGTTGGCAAAGGCCTTGTACACCATCAATCATCTTACGGTGCCACAGAACTCAAATAACACTGTCATCGTGAATCACCATCTCTCATTACAGGGTTCGGACGAGACACATCAGCCTCGAGCAAAGGTGCGAGTGAAAAATCTAGTCACCAAACAGTGGGAAGGTCCCTACGACCTTGTCATTTTGGGGTGTGGGTATGCGTGCATGTCCACAGATACTGGGACACGCTGGGTACCCTTGAACTGTGTCCGTCCTGACCTGCGACCTCAGAGACAGAACCCGGCCAACAGGCAAGATGGAAACCGTGACCAAACTGAAAGCCATCAAGCGGATGAAGCGTTGAGTGATGATTCTGATGCAGACAATGCAAGTGATCACTCTCATGGTTCCTCCATGACTGAACCCTGAAACAGTGTTCGAATTTTCCTTTGTAACATTGTTCATTTTCTTTTTTCGTTTTTTCTTTTTTAACAGAAAAAGGGTGAGATGTTGCCCTGATTTTCAAAAGCCTTTTGATATTTACATATTTGGAGTCAGAATTCCCACACTTTTCTCAAAACACTATGTGTTTTTCACATTCCTTCTTGGAGGAGGAATGAATTGACAGACTGTTCAACTGGCCAATGTGATTCGGAGGAGATATGTTATCCTCCAATCCACTCTCATTTTAGAGAGTCTATAAAATGTAGAAACTGTAAATAAAGTTCTCCTTTTTTGCCTTGGGTGACTGAGCGTGTCCAGTGTCCTCCTTCCGTGTCTCGGCGTGACAATCTAGGGCAATTTGCAGAGCCTCATTTTCCCGCAATAGCTGTTCTAACATTGCCTTTGTAATTTGGCTTGTTTTGGTCCGAATTGGGAGGTGAATGCATTCAAAATCACAGCCAGCTAATTCCCTCAGACGGGTTCTGGCTTTCCAGATCAAATCTGCTGCCAATTCTTGTGGCGTGGTCATCCTTTTGGACCGCTGGTGGCTAAGGAAGACCCACTCTATAATAGGAAGAGGATCTTTCCCGCCTCGGTCCTTCTGATGTATTTTGGTGACCTCCTTGTCCCATTGATAAATGACACCGTGAAGATGTGGCAGATTACCTAAAATGATGAACTCAAATGGCAGGTGAGGTGCGTACCTGTTTGCCTGCCTGGTGGACAATTTTACCTGGACCTTGTCAAGCGCTTTCTGTGCCTCTGGGGTGAGTTCCCTCGGAGAACCTAGCTCCTTCCTACCTTTCAACAAATTGAAAAGTGAGTCTAGATCCTTAGTTGTCAGGCCCAGCCAGGGTCTCACCCATGTCAATGCTCCACACAGTTGATGAGCATCTGCAAGCGTCTTAATTTTGGTTTTGATAGCCAATTTTTGCGGTACAGTGGTCCACTTTCCAATCTCAAGGCCGAGGTACCTCCAAGATGGCATCTGTTGAATCTTGGATTCCTGTAACTCGAACCCTGCAGCAACTAACATAGAAATCGTCTGGTCAAGCACGTGTGACAACAGATTGTCGTTTGGGGCACAGATTAAAATGTCATCCATGTAGTGATGGATGATCGCTTCACCTGCAGCTGCACGCACGGGAGACAGCAAGGAAGAGACGTACCGCTGGCAGATGGCTGGGCTGTTCTTAAGGCCCTATGGCAAAACTTTCCAATGGTACCTCTTCTTCGGGACTTTTCGGTTGATGGTAGGTACCGAGAACGCGAAACGGGGAACATCGTCAGGGTGTAGGGGAATTTGGAAAAAACAATCTTTTATATCAATAACAGCCAAATTCCAATTTTGGGGGAGCATTGCTGGGGAAGGCATCCCAGGCTGGAGAGACCCCATGTCTTCAATGACATTATTAATTTGGCGAAGGTTGTGAAGGAGCCACCACCTGGTCTTATCAGACTTCTGGATGACAAACACTGGGGAATTCCACGGGGAGGTGGTCTCTACAATGTTGCCCTTTCTCAGTTGCTCCTCCACGAGCTCGTTGAGCGCTTTTAGTTTTTGTTTAGATAGCGGCCACTGCTCTACCCAAACTGGAGTATCTGTTTTCCAATTAAGCTTTTGGGTAGGACGCTCTTCAGCAACCGCTGCCCAAAAATTTTGTGAGGGGTCAGGTATGTCAGTTGTGACTCCCCACTGGGCCATCAGGTCTCTACCTAGCAAGGGCTCCTGGTAATCCATCACAAATGGGCGTAGAGTTGCTGATTGCCCATTTGGCCCCTTAATTTCCACAACGCTCTTGGATTGACGTGCCAATTGCAACCCTCCTACACTTTGTATGTGTCCAGCCACGTTTTGCAAAGCCCAGTGTGACGGCCAATCCCGTATTGGGACTATGGTCACGTCCGTGCCTGTGTCCAAAAGGCCTTTGATGTTATGGGTCTCATCACCCACCCTCAACACACAGTCCTGTAAAGGCTTGGATGATGCTGTGATAGCCCTTACCCTCCCTACTGATGGTACAATGCCTTTCTCCAGGCTGGGAACGGGTATCACCTGGGCTATTATTTGACCTTTGGGCAGAAAGACTGGAGGATGAGTGCAGTGCAGCCATACAATGAAGTGCTCGGGGTCTGAGTCGAATGTCCCCGGAGCAACTTCAATGTCCCTGGGAGTATACTTATAGTCTCCCATCACGACGTACTTTGCCCCGATCTCTTTCCAGGTACCCTGCTCACCTGGGTCAACCCTGACAAAATGCCAATCGGTGTCCCTGAGGTGGAGTGGCTCAGTCAGCTGGAGCCTGAATGGCTCATACCTGGAGGTGGTTGTTAAAATTGGGTCCGCAAGTTCCTTAAAAATGTCCTGTTCTGGTGGCTGGGAGCTCCCAGAGGAAACTCCTGGAGTGTCCTGTTTGGAAATAGGAATGGTCATATCTGGTGAATTAGACATGTTAGGCACATTTTTCTGAACCCCTCTTTTCCCCCTCCTCACCCTGGCCACCCTTTTGTGGTCCTCACGCAGGGTGGCCCCACGCTCGGTTCCTAGTTTTTTTTCTGCCCTGGGGGCTGGTTGCCCCTAGGTGTGTTCCCCCCTCCACCTCCCCGGTTTTGTAAAAATTGCTGGAACTCAGTCCTAGCTGGGCAGGAGGACTGCCAATGGCCATACTGGCCACACAAGGTGCAACAGTTGTTTTTTCTGGGGCGGAAGGACGGTTTCCTGGTCGGTGCGTTCAGCTGTGGCTCTCCTGTCTCAGCAGCAGCTCTTGGTGTAGCGTGGGGCTGCGGCCTGGGCGGATGTTCTAGCTTTGTTGCCATCATTGGGACTTTCAGCTCACAGACAACTAGCATGTCTTTGATGATGGGTCGAGGCTTTGGAGGCAGGCTTATGATGGCGGCATGACACAGCTCATTCGCGTTGTGGATCACCATCGTCCGAAGGACACTGTCTCCAGCTTCCTCTTCCCAAACCTGCAACTCAACAGCTCTCCTCAACCTATCTACAAATTTCACGAATGGTTCTGTGGGTCCCTGTTTGATGGCAGAATACGGGGGTAATGGGCCATCAGGCTGCAAACTCAGGAAAGCCCTTTCTGCGGCCTCTTTGACTTTCTCCAGCACTTTCGCTGGAATTTCCTGCGCTTGCTCTTGAGCGCTTGCCCACTCGCCTTCCCCTGTCAGATGACTCAGGGCTATGGGATTCCCTGTTCCATCTGTGGCTGTGTCTGGATCCTGCAAAAGGCTTGGCAGAGTGGTCTGAAGCAGCTCTACCCACGCTGCCTCCCAGAGCTCATACTCTGTGGGAGTAGTCAGGCATGAATAAAGCTGTCGCAGGTCGTATGGGACCGCTACAACTCCGGCGAGGTTGGCCTTTAACAAACCTCGGAAGTACAGGCTTTCTCACCCGTATTCCCGATGGGCCTTGCACAGATCCTTAATCACACCTTGGGAAAAAGGCTGCCAGTCTGGATGGGTAGTGTTCCCACGCCTAGACCGGTTAAACGTCACTGGAGCAAGGGTAGGAAAGTCATCCTGGCCTGGGCCTTGGGGTCTCGGCCCCGCTCCCCCGGTATCCCAAGCGTGGGAACCGGAAGTAGGACCGTGGGAACCAGACGCCCAAGGTGGCTCTGGCACAGGAGGGGGTGTGGCCTCCCGGGGTGACATCATGGGAGGTGGGGTCAGGTTGTGGGTGGAGCGTTGAGTGGGAGGAGTTAGGGGAGGAGTATGAACAAGGGGTGGAGCTCCCGAGCTCTGGGATGTGGGAGGGGTTAAGGGAAGGAAGGGGTTGGAATGTGGGCAGGAAGAAAAGGGATTGTGGGGAGAAGAAGAAGTGTGGAGGGGGACACTGAAACACTGGACGGCTGCACCCATGCAGTCGCTGCCATGTCTTGCCTTGGGGGAAGGAGAGGGAGAAGGAGATGCACAGCTACAACTGCCATTCTGTGCACTCTCTTTGTTTTGGGAAGAAAACTTAACTCTGGGTTTAGGAACTGGAGTACAAGGGGATGGGAAAGGGGCTCGAGCTGCCTGGACAGGGCAGACACAAGCACACCTGAAAGTCTGGCCATGACTGTTCAGGCTGGGGAGAGGCACCTGCGGGGGGCCAGGGCTAGCAGGGCAAGTTTTCCCTGCTTTTCCCCGGAAAATGCCCCTTCAAGGGAGAGAGGGAACGGGAATGGGGTCTGGGGTAACTGGGGCAGATTGTCTGCTCTGCTCTTTCTCCACTTTCCTGGCTTCATTCAAGGCGGAACGCAGCCGCAGTGGCCAAATTATATATTTCTCTGCTTTTTTGTCCACTGTCTTGCTCAACTGAAAAAATTTGGAATAGACAGCGTTCCAAAATTCAGTGCTTGCAGCCTGGGCAGGGGTCACATGTGGGAAGTGGAGGAAGAGGAATTGGACAAACTTTTTGAGCTTCTGTTTAGAAAACTTAACTTGAGAGCCCTTAACAGTTTCAACAATAGCATTAAAAACTTCCTTCTTTTGTGTGGACAAATTTGCACCCATTTTCAATACACACACACACACACACTCGAAAAATAAAACTGCACAACTTAAATCAAACTAAAAGAAAAAAAACCAAAAACTGCCGCACACAGATTAACAAACCCTGGAGGGCAATAAGGCAACCTCCGAGGGTCGGAATGAATTCCTTTGGCTTCTAAAAAGCCTACCGATTGGCTAAAAAGCCTTGAGCATTGGAGGTCAGGGGCTCCCGGAGGATGTGGGGCTGTCCTGGCTGTGCTGCCGCTGGAGGCAGGGGGGGGGGGGGGGGGGGGGCACGCACACACTGCCGCCGGCGAGACCATGTGTTGCTGCGGTCACGCGGTAGCCGAGTGCGCCACTGCCACACGGGGGGGGAGACGGGGGGCCGCGCGAGCCGCGAGTGGGGCTGCCGCCGCAGAGCCGCCGAAACCAAAACTGCCGCGCGGGGGGGAGGAGGGGAGATGGGGGGCCGCGTGAGCTGCGAGCGGGGCCGTGCCGTTGAAACCACATGGTCCCGCAGTGACACAGCTGAGCCGCTCCACACCGCTTGCAAAGCGCAGGCGAAACGAAACTGCCGCTGCCACGCAAAACAAAAGCGCCGCTTGTCCTGGCGCCGCCAAAACCGCTTCACTCTGCTCCCGCGCGGTCGCGCACCGCTGCAGAGGGGGAAGAAGGGGGCTTCTCCACTCCTGCCCGCTCCACTGCGTGCGAAACCCACTCGGCCGGCGACGCGGCGCTGGCTCTCCCACTCCCGCGCGCCTGCCGCGGCTCGGAAACTGTGAACTGCCGCAGCGAAGGGGGAGACCCTGCTCCGCCGGCTCTGCCGGAATCGGCCGTGCAGCCGTGGGACTTACCAATCCTGGGGTTACCAACAAACTTCGTTAGCTCCTCACGGAGGCGAGCTCCTTCGCTCAAGCCTCCGGCTGGTATAGGCTTGTAGAAAAAAAATAAAAACGAGTGTGGTGGTTTCCTTTCGTCGGAGGAGAACTCTTCTGGGTGCAAAAGAGCTACTCTCCTCTCCTGCCAGGAGCCTGGCAGGCACGCAGCTGTCTTCGGCTTCGCTACACTGCGAGGATAAATCCAATGCAGGTGGAGCCTTTCCCCACGGGTTCTGGCGGTGTTCACAGACTTCCACGCGGAGACAGCCTACGCAGCCTCTTCTCGTAATAGCTTCTGCCCCACGTTTTGGAGCACCAACTGAAATAATTCCCTGTGCCTGCTGGAGATGGTTTTCCAGCTAATCCCGGCTGCCCTGGCTGGGAATTGTTTCAAGTCTGGTTGGGCAGTGGCTAGCGGACTGGCCACTACCTCCTTAGTAGTTCAGAAGCCACACGAGAGCTGTTAGTGAGGCTCGACGAAGGTAAGAAGGAGGCCTCGTGGCAAGATAGAGTTTATTGTCACATGCACCCCATGGTGCAGGCACCCACGCGTCCAGGAGAGAGAGCGAAGGAGGTGGGCTCATTGCTTATCAGGGACCAGGGGAAGGGGGTGGATACAAGAGGGAAAACCAATCAGGGGAATGGGGAGGGCACATAGACAGCAAATAGGAAACGAGGGGTGGGGGGACTCCCAGCCTGCTCCAATCTGGGACTGAGTCCCTCCGAAGTCTCTGGAATGAGGGGGAGAGGCTTCCCGGAGGGGGGCAGGCACTGGGAGGAGAGCAACAGATGATTGACAACATATTGCAACAGAGGGGAACAAAGGGAATTTCCCCGGCGGGAGATTGTACCAGATGGGGAGAAGTACAGGGGGAACTTGGGAAAAACCATTACAGAACAAATTATTATTAACAATAAGTAAAAACCAGAAAACGCGCCGCTACAATTTCCAACCTAAGTGATTCCATGAGGCATTTCAAACCCACTAAAACATGATAAATATCTGGCTTTATAACAAATTCATATTTTGCAAGTTTGGAAACAGGGTTTTTTGTGGAGCACATTTTCTTCTGGAACTCTGTGCTTCTGCCTTTATTCATCAGAAATGCTTTAGTCTTAATTTACCATTATTCTGTGGCTGCTTTATGGAGGAGAACCATGTTGCTGTCCCCCCTCCTTGCATCTGCCAGGAAAACAAAAAGCTGATCCTCTACACCTGTCCCCAATTCACCACCAGCTGAAACAAAATTCACTCACTCAACAAAGTGCCAACAATGACTCAGTATGGAAATAAGAATTATTCCTTTTAAACTCTATTCTGAGGCATCACAAGAGAGCAAGCCCGTGTTCCACGGCAGAGCAGATCTGCTGGGTCACGTCCACAATCCTCTCCCAGAGCTTCCTCAAGAGCTCAGAGACAAAAGGACATAATACTGATTTTCTATCCTAGACTGAGGCACATCTGCTCCAGTCCCTATTTATATTTCTTACTGTTGAGAAGGCATGGTTAAAATGCAAGAAAATGGAGCAAAATCAGAGGAAGTGTTGAAGGTCCCAAGTTACAGCCAACCTGCACTTCTGTTTTCCCAATATCCACCATATTTAACAGAAATTTCTTTCACAGACTCCCCTGAAGGGGAGATTTCCCAGCAATTGAGGTCTCCATCCCTGAAGGCTGTTAAGACTTGGCTGAGCAGAGCCCCAGCTGACCTGGGCTCGTGGGATGCTGGCCTGGATGAGCCCCACAGTCCCTCCAGTCACCCCAGCTGGGATTTGGATTTCCTGCAGCTGTTATGAATAGAGCTGAATCCAAACCATTCCTACAGCTGTGGGTTAGGAATTTCATGGTCTTCCTGTGCTGCTGATGGTTTTCAGCCACCAAATCTTCCCTGTGATGGTGGGGAGGGCCTGGCACAGGGTGCCCAGAGAAGCTGTGGCTGCCCCATCCCTGGAACTCCCCAAGGCCAGGTTGGATGGGGCTTGGAGCAACCTGGGATAGTGGAAGGTGTTCCTGCCCATGGCAAGGGGTGGAATAGGTGATCTCTAAGGTCCCTTCCAACCTAAACCATCCTGGGATTCTATATTGAAACAGTAAACCAGGAAACATTTCAGCTCTGAGGATGCTGGGACAAGAACCATGGAAACTTCAAAAAACTCCTGTAGCAAACCTATGGATATCTGCTGTCCACCTTAACCAACCCAGCTCCCTTCTCCACTCAGATTATACAGCCACTAACTTCCAACAAAAGTTTGGGTTTCAGGTCTTCTATCTGCTCCCTGATTTCAAAAAAATCCTTTTTGTTGTGATGAATCAACCTCATCCATTCCTCAAGGCAGTGAACACAAGTTTTTGCAGCCACATAATACTGCTATTTAAAAAGTGCTAATTGCTTCTTTTGGAAAAAGTGCCTGAATGTTCCCGTTCCAGCACTGAATGAGCTACATTTGTACACTGCTCTCAGGATTGTTTATCTTCCCTGCTCCTCCATTCCTAATATTCTCCACTTCAGTTATTCTGAAGCCTGGCAGGATCCATATAAAAAGAAAATGAGTAAATGATTTTAAAAGGAGCTGGTTTAGAGTTGAGCGGAGTGTAAAGCAGTGAGTAAAACAGTTTTATTGCAGTTATGCCATCCTACTGTGGAAAGCCATGGAAAGCTTTTGTACCCTCACCTCCAAGAGGCACTGACACGATTATTTCTCTTCCCATTTGCATAACATCAGAATTAAATGCAGAAATATTCACCCTCTGAAGGATATGGCTTGGGGACAAAAAGGCAGCAAAGGTTTTCACCGTGTCACCCAGAGAGCAGGAAGTAGATTGCTCTTGAAAACCACTCTTGGAAACAACTCTTCCAGTTTTCCCACTTCATGTTTGATTCACATCTCTGTTAAAAAATAAAGACAAGTTGTCCTGGGGTGGCTTTTTGATACTTGTATCCCTAATTGTCTGTTCTGTTTATGCTGTATGTTAAGTTCTGTACCTTTAGGACTAAGTAACCCCTGATAAGTGACAGCTATGTTAATTAACCAGTACAGCCTTGCCCCTGATGGGTAACAGCTATAGCCAATAAGGATGAGTGAGATAAAAGAGGGAGTTAGCTGGTAAGGGGAGGATCAGTATGGAGGAGCAACCTTGAGGAGCATGAAACAGAGACTCATGAAGCAGAATCCTGGAGAGAGAGAATCACTGCTATGAGACTCCTTCTGAGAGTGAAAGGGGAGAAAGATGATGTGTGGAGTTTGTTTTGAAAACAGCATTCCCTCCTCTGCATTCCTGCTCCTGGACTGTGCTCGTCTGAGACCTGTCCTGGACTGAAAAACCCAGAGAGACATCCGGATCTCATGCCTGCGCCCCCTGGGGCCCAGGACAGCATTTTTCCAGCACCAGAGGAACTGATAAGAGACTGAGCGAGCTGAGCTACCCACAGCAAGGACTTTCTGAATTTATCATCTCACTTCAGAGCAACGAGAGGTCTTATTGTTTCATATTATTCATTCTTTATGCTTGTGGGCACTTTATTTGTTAAATAAATAGTTTTTTTCACTTTCCTCCAAGGAAGCTTTTTTTCCCAGACGGGTTGGGGGAGGGGCCTTCTAGGTTTGATTCAGGAGTTCTCTCACAAATTTTCCCTAAACCAGGACACAAGTAAAAACTGGTTTTTGTGGCCCAAATAATGATGCTAGTTAATAATTGTAATTTATGACATTGGCTGCTCCTGTTTGGTGCTTTCTGCCCACGATTCCATCTGGAAGTCACTGCCAGAAGTTCACTCACTGTCAGCCCATGGCTCCAAAGCTTTCTACAGGTCTCAGGTTTATTGCTGTGCTAATATTTGGAAAATAGGATTCACTGTTGAGGAACATGAGGGAAATGATGTCGCTCAGCGACCATAATTTTGTGAAGAATAAAAAATCCTGGGCCTTTCCTGGAGGACAGAGAGGCCACCTCCTTCTCCCATAAAACCAAGTGCTGTAGGAGCTGTCTTGGAGACAGACTCCTGCAAGCCAGACAGAACATGTGAGCTGTAAAACAGCTCCTCATCACAAATGGCTCTGTGCCATTACAAACAGGAGGGAAAACTCTCGTTAAGGTGTATTTGATACAACAAAGTTCAGCTTGACCCATTTTCTAGGCTTGAACAGTCGATTTTTTGCCTCTCAGTGTTAATCCAGCCTGAAAGACTTGGTATTCCAAGTGAAAGGTTATCAAAGACTCCATGGAGATGATGTAGTGCACATGGATTGACAAAGTCATTAAAACAAAGCCCACTTTTTAGAGAAGCAGATCTAGGTTGATCCAGGTTACAGAGCCCAGAGGGGGGGATATGTTACATGAAGCCAAATTAAAACATCCTGTGAAAGTGAGGATTGCCCCAGAACTCGAATTTGGGGCTGTTTGAAGCATTGGTGGTCACTGTGGGTGCAAAAGTGACTCTGACCCCATTTCCAGGCAAAGCCAGGGCAGTCATCCTGTGGATGTCACTGCTGTCCCATCCCTGGTGTGACTCACTCCTGAGGCTCCAGCACTGCAGATTGCCAGGGACAACATCCAGCTGTCCCCTGGAGCTTTGCAAACAGCACTTAGGCACCAAATCATCCCTGAAGAAGCTCTCCTTGATTCATCATCCAATGCCACTGCGGGATCTTTGCAGACTGTGACGTCTCTGTCATTCCCTCTGTGCGATGGGAACGTGGTGAGGATAAAAAATTGCCATGAATCCCTCTCCTTTCTCTCCCATCATGACAGCTTTGCCCTCCCAGCCAGTA
Organism: Acrocephalus scirpaceus scirpaceus; assembly: GCA_910950805.1. Lineage (NCBI taxonomy): Eukaryota > Metazoa > Chordata > Aves > Passeriformes > Sylviidae > Acrocephalus > Acrocephalus scirpaceus. Next base: position 77,363,510 of record OU383776.1, read on the forward strand.
ATAGCCCCTAAATCTGAGTCTCGTCTTGGAAAAAACAAAGATTTGTGCACACAGAGCTTCAGGCTCTGGGAAACAGGAATTTCTAGTCTGAGCTTCCCAGGAGTGACAGGATAAGGGGGAACAGCTTCCTGCTGCCAGAGGGCAAGGCCATTTGGGATAATGGGAAGGAATTCCTGGCCCTGGAATGGATTTTCCAGAGAAGCTGTGGTTGCCCCATCCCTGGAAGTGTCCAAGGCCGGGTTGGACAGGGCTTGGAGCAACCTGGGATAGTGGAAGGTGTCCCTGCCCAAAGGACGGGGTGGGCCTGGATTATCTTTAAGGCCTTTTCCAAGCCAAACCATTCTGGGATTCTGTGATCCTTAATTATTTCTGGTAGATTTGGTAATATTCTGGTAGATGAGTTGACTGCAGGAAGAAACATGGACATAAAATTTCATCCCTGAGAGGGAAATCCAACAGCAATATTTTATCCCTGGGAAACACAATTTAGATCATGCCTGTAGTGAAACACTCTTAACAATGATCTCAGATGGAGATGTGACCTGCTCCAGGCTGCCCACACAGATCAGGGATGCCAAAGACATCCAGCTGCAGCAAACACCAAAAATGGGCTCAATTTGTTGCTAAAACCCAAGGATGGAGTTTCCAAGACAAGCAGTGTCTCCCCTGAATTTCTTGGCAGAGATCCCTACTCCTGCAAAAAAGGCTTGTGAGCCAGATCTCCGTACTTTTTGGAGAGGCAGCAGCAGATATTTGATGAGCTCTATGAATAGAGTTGTTGATTCACTGCAAAATACAGGAAAAACTGGGGAGAAAACAAATCAAGTAAATTTAAACTGCTGACACATTTCTGGATTGGGGAGGGAAATGTAAAAAGTATTTTGAAGCAAGGCAATCACTTGGTAGCCCCCACAGCAGAATGAATTTCTGATTTGACACTACCTATATTCAGAATAAAATTACCAAATGTGATTTGAGAACTAAAAAAAAAAACCTTTTTGAAAAATTTCTGGAAATAGAAACGTTGAGCTATGGTTTTAAATAAAGAAAATGCAAATATATTCATTCATTATCTCCTATTACATTAAAATATTTAGATATTTTGAGATATTTAGATAAATGAAGGATTTATCCTTCCTGTCATTCTGGGGAACTGGAGAACAACAAAATGAAATGACAGTTCAGCATTCTCCTCCAATTTTGCTGATAAATGTGGATGCCCAGATGTTTGGCCAAAGAGACGCTTCAAATGCAAGAGAACTCAGGGAACTGAGTCCCTTTGCAGTGTTCAGGAGGCTTTTTAAAAGCTGCATTTACAAGAAATTATTCTGTTTGTGGGAGTTTGTTGTGACATCAAAAATCAACAGCATCAGAGGGACCAGAGCTGAATATTTGAGCTGGAATTCACAACCCTCCCCAGGGTCCCTGAGCAGGAACTGTTGAGCTGTGATAACCCACCTCACCTTTAAAACGAGTTCTGCAGGGTGATTAATTTGCTCTGGAATTATTTACTTGTCTAAATGCCAGCAAAAGATTTTGTGTTCTTAAAAAAAAAATTCTTTTCAGTGCCACTTCTTCAACTGAAAGGCTTTGCAGGTGCTGCCAGCACAGTTACAAAGGCTCTGGGCTTTTCTTCCAGCTCCTTTTAACATGTTTTACCAAAAAATTCCTCTTTCTGTGCTTTCCATGTCTGTGAGCACAACGTCTGTGAGCACAGAGCAGAGCTGAGGGGCTTGAATTTTTAACTTTGGCTTTATCTTATTTTTCCCTTTAAATGTGAAGCTTTATGAAGCTCATTTGGGACATAATTAAAACAGGTCGCTCATGTATATTCTTGGAATTGTTGGAGCAGGTTCTCCACCTTGGTGTCACCATCTCCAGGAATATTCCTAAATGTGCTCCTAAATGAGTCCCAGAGTCAGAAGAGAAAAGAATCTTCCCCATCCTGTTGGGTGTTCATGCCCACATTACAGTAACACTAATTGCTCTGCAGTAATTAGGTCCTGTCTGAGACCAGTATTTAATGAAAGGCCATTGATGAGAAGGTCCACTCTGAGGTGTGAAGCTTTTCCTCTTTTCCTCCTCCTTTAACTCCTCACGGATCCCTGAACACAAATCCTGTGTTCCACAAATCCCTGATCCACAAATTTTCCTGCTAATCCCACACACAGGAGATCTCGTGGCTGCTGAAGCCCCACAAGCACAGGACCATCCCCTCTGTGCCGGGCTCCAGGGGAACTGTGCTCCATAAAATCCTCAGGGAACACATCCTGGCTGGAAGCACTGCTGGTGACCCAGATTTTTCCCTGTTTTCTATGGATAATGCTCTCCTGAGCAGCAAAACCAGTCGGGCCAGACGCTGCCCAGCCACCTGAGAGGGCTGCAGGGAGGTTGTTTGCACAGAGCTGTGACAGTGGGGAGTGAAAGGAGGTTAAATATGTTTTATTGAGCTTAGATTTACCACCTCCCAACCTCAGCAGGTTTATTTCCCCTCTCTTTGTATCCTGGGAGGCTGTAAATAACTCCAGTTCTTCCCAGGAGGTTGTTCTTGCAGCCACACGGTAAATGTGGTGTTGGATGTGAGATGCAAGGGGTGTTTCCAATGGTCTGGAAGTTGTGGAATTTTTTAAATAAAAATTAAATAAACGTGAACTTCCATTCATCAAAATTTGAATGATAAAAGAATATTCATTTAGACCTCACAAACTGAAAATAAAGAAGGAGGAAGAGGGCAGGAGCAGAGACCACTCAACTTGGCTCCCAGAGCTCCCACAGGGATGGATATTCCTGATGTGGGGGTCTTCCAGGTCAACAGAAAATATGAATTTATCAGCCTGAAAATTAAGTTTTCTACATTCCTAGGAATTTACTCAATCAACACACTGAGAAGTCATTGAATTTTTGCTCTTCCTTAGCTTTGGGCTCCCTGCTGCAAAGAAATAACTCTCCAGACTCAAGAGGTTATTGAGAAAATTTTTTATTAAAGCTCAGCCAGAAGATGAAAATAAATGTAAGGGTGGCTGAGAGCACCGGGATGAGCTGCCAGGAACTGCCAGGACACAGAGGGACCTTCCACAAAGGGTCCCAAAAATCTTAACCAGGCCCCAGGCTCTAACTGGAGAGGTTTGGGGATATTCAGGTGGTGATATGGGGACCAGAAAAAAGGGCCACTCAAAGTCTCCAGCATTTCCAGCAAGTGCAATGTGCAGGTTGAAGTAAAAGCCTGCAGATTCCCCAAAAAATTGTGCAAATCCTCTTCAGGCATCAGAGTGTGGGATGAGCTGTGAGGAAAACCCAGCCCAAAGCTGACCCACAGCCTGGCAAACCAGCAACGAACAAAATGCATCATGAATGCACCAAATAACCCCAAGGGAGTAGAAATTGGAGGAAGTGGGGAGAATCAAGATTGGGATGTCGTGGAGGAGCCTTCACGCTGCCCCTTGGTGGCACCGAGCCATTTGAATCCCCTCACATGTAACTGCAGAGATGCCAAAAACCTCAGCAGGTTTTTTGCCCTCCCTCCTTGAAACAGTACCAAACCCAAGAAATGTTACAGTTCTGAAGTCAGGTTTTGGAGTATTTAAAAGTGAGTTTTTTGGCTGGGCACTGCAATGGAGGAGCATGGTCCCCATGATGCCATCAAGGTATGGAAGGTCCCTGTGCCACCAAACAAGGTGTGCAATGTCCCTGTGCCACCAGGAAAGGTGCTGGTGGTTCCTATGTCACCATGCAAGGTGTTCTTGGTCCCTGTGCCACCAAACAAGGTGTGCAAGGTCCCTGTGCCATCAAGCAAGGTGTGCATGGTCTTTACATTATTATACAAGGTGTGCATTGTCCTTATAGAAATGCACAAGGTGTGCCTGGTCCCAGTGCTCCATGCAAGGTGTGCAGGGTCCCTGTGCCATCAGGAAAGGTGCCGGTGGTCCTTGTGCTACTGTGCAAGAGATTCCTGGTCCTCGTGCTTCCAGGTGAGGTGTGAATGGTTATTGCATCACTGTGCAAGGTGTAGCTGGTCCCTGTGCTGCCACCCAAGGTGTGCGTGGTCCCTGTGCCATCAGGAATGGTGTGCATGGTCCCTGTGCCATCAGGCAAGGTGTGTGTGATCCCCATGCTGCTGTGTGAGGTGTG